>JAUKNX010000348.1:0-24332 GCA_030762935.1 Hymenopus coronatus | reverse complement strand
TAGAGCGTTCACTTTGTCCAAATATTGCAGGCTGGTAAGGAGTAACTATTGCTCCAGGAGCAAGGAGTGCAAGTAATTGCAAAAGTAATATACATTATTATCTATTAACACCTTCTGTATGAAGCCAATATTAGCTGTATCTTTTGAAATGTAGCTATACGAATGAAGGCAACATTTCTTGCTTTGGTAATGTAATGGAATGTACCTTCACTTAAAATTTTAAAACATATGAGTCACTTTCACTATCATTACTGCTCCACAGGCCTAGTTTTTCTTCAGGCCATGTTTCAGGAACATTTGCATTCATGCTCAGCTGATTATTGACTATTTCAGATGGTGCAGAAGGCTCTAGTATAATAGTATGAGTGTAAAGTTTAGCATGCATTTTGCCTTTACTTCTATAAAGCCTCCTCTCATGCATTGTTAATTTCATTTGGAGCAAAGCAATAAGAAGCTTTGCTTTCAGAGACTGAAATGAAACATCTGTAGCTACCAAGAATAAAATAATGATTTATTGTATGTATGAGAATATTTCTGAAAATTTAAAAAGAATATTAGTTTAATATTTTGATATTTTTAAGCCCTGCACATTAAGTATTCTTTTTGCTTCCAATTTGTTTAATGTATTTTTATCCCCCTAGGGAGATAAAGTTTGGTATTTCATTATATATTTTACAGATATATATTGTTTTCTGATTTTAGAACGTTGCCCGGCAGGAAAATATTTTGATGATAAAGCAGGTCTGTGCAGAAGTTGTGGTCATGCTTTTTATCAGCCTAATGAAGGTAGCTTCAGCTGCCTGTTATGTGGTTTAGGTAAACCACCAGAACTACTGAAGCTGTTTCTCAGGAAGTATGTACACAAACCAAGAAATATTAATGACTGAATCACAATATTTGGTAACAGAAACCAGAATGATAATGATAGAGTTAAAGTACAAATACTACGATGTGAATAATTAACTTGATATTAACTAGAGGTTTTGTAGGTCCTGGAAATAGGAAAGAAGGTTGTTTAATTCTTAATATTTTCTGCGTCATTCCCAGGAATGCCATATTAAATGTATATTAGATGCTTCTCTGTCATGCAAATAAAACCTGGCCATTGCCTCAAAAGTAATTATTGTAAAAAGATAAAGAACAGCAAAAGTAGGTATAAATTAACAGATAAGAAAAAACAAATAACTTTAATGCATAATATTAATAAAGAAGTTAATAAATTGTAATGGCACTTTCCCTAGAGGAATAGAAACAGTAAAGGATTAGCATTTAGAACATTTTTACCCTACTGAATGTTATCGTTGGCTAACCTGCTTTTATTTGCTGAATTGGAAGCAGCTAAAGAAATATTGTCAGTTTGTACAAACATGTTCCAATGAGCCATATCAACTTTCTGCTTTGCTACTGATATAATCACTGATAGTAATTCTTGTTCTCATTCCCAGTGTATTTGAATCAAAATGTTTCATGCTTCCCATTTCCATTTCTGGTTCCTATTCTCAGGTATTTGTGAATCAGCCTTAACCCTATAATAATTACCTAATGCTTTGAAAAAATGTATAGAATGTATGACTTTAATATATTCATTAACATAAACCTTTTAAAGCACCACAGTATTTAATATGCATCATTATTTCTTGGATTACATTTTATGGGTACTGCAATATGCATACAATTCACAGTTAGCTGCTAACCTAAATTTCTTTAGTTATGTACTGACACACAGTGTTTAAAATTCAACTACACAATTTCTTAAGATAGAAGAAGAAATGTAAAAAAATATTTTGAAACCAGGAACTTATAATATATGATGCTAAGGTTGAAAGGAATGTGTAAATTGAGACAAGAATATTGGTAATGAGAAATTGGCTTAAAAACATTGTATGATTTAATTTTTCATCCTAATTCTTAATTTTTATTCTCTTAGATAGGAAACCTTTTCTACTAATTTTTAAGAACCAAAGCAAAATAAAGTCATTACCATTTTGATAAAACTTTGTATACATTTAGGGGACAAAGATCACTGACAACAATATAGTACATAATATATAATGAAATAGTTTTATGATATTAAGAAAAAATCAGGGAGGTAGGGTGATTAAGAGTTTCAAGTTAGAATGGTACATGTAAGGATGTATGAAAACAAAGGAATGGCATAAATTGAAAGATGAAAAATAAATAAAAGTAAAAGATGAAATCAGGGAATGCGCTATAAACATAGGAGGTTATAAAAAGGCTGGTTAAAAGAAAAATAGGGTACAGTGAAGTTAAAAATTCAGGGTGACTAAACTCCTATGCTTCTTTTAGATAGAGTGTGACATATTATTAAATTAGGCAAGGCTGTCAAGCATAGGTATACCAGTAATTAATAATATGGACCAGGGCTTCTGTACACATGCTCAATTTCAGTAACAGATTAGAAACAGCCATCACAGAAGATTTAACTTTCCCAAATTAATGTGGATTGAAAATTAAATAACATAATGATATTGGGTTTTTAAGAGAGAATGTAAACTGTTGAGATGTCATAAATGGTCTATAGAAAAATTTCTCATTAAAAAGTAGGGATGGATTTGTTTTAGAGATATTTCAACTCAAACTATCCTTACTCCCTTTTCTCATTCTTCCTTTAATTTATTCAGAATTACAATACAGGACTCAAAGGCTTTGCTTTTCCCCAGTTTTTGTCTGCATGCTTGCATAGATATCCAAGATCCCAATGCTTCATTTTTGGGGCATATTGATATATGTGTAATACAAGATAGCTAGTAACACACAGCATTTATGGGGACACACAGTGCTTTTCGACAAAAATTTGAAATCAAAAAATCATCACCTGAGTCATGCTGCATTTATTGTATCAAGTTACCAAAATGTATGAAATGTATCTCTTACTATGTGTATTGTATATATCATTTTGACTTTCAAAGAAATATAAGATCTATAAAATACATCTTGATTTTTCCTCTTTTTTTTATATTTAATTTTAATATTTATGTACTTCAGGTGCTATTAAAAACAAGTTTGAGTATCTACATGAAAGGATGTCTATTGTGTGCAATACTTTGCATCCTGGATGATGATGATGAGGATGATGATAAAAATATTCAGATCACTTTTCACAAACTTACAAAATGTTGAAGATCCTCACTTTTATTTATGCTGCCATAAAGCTGCCTGTTTCACTCCCATTTTCTTACTGTTTTTAACTCACTTTCTGCTACATAATACTGAGTAGGATTTATGTTGGTATTTATTCTCTATTTTTAAAAATACTGTTAAAATAGGTTTACAGCATCTTAAGAGAGAATGTTTCATCATTTTTGTTTGATATAATGAACTTGTGTTGATAATTGACAGGAATGTCGGGATGAACTTATCATACAATGGGTGTGCAAGCTGCCTATCAGGGTTGTCCCACAGGTCGTAAAACACACAGACCTGGAGCTGCAACGGTAGAAGAATGTACCTTACCTGTCTGCCCTCCTGGAACGTATCTAAATGGAACACAAAATAGCTGCATACCCTGTCGAAAAGGCACCTACCAGCCTGATCCACAGCAAACTACTTGTTTGCCATGCCCACCAAATTCAAGTACTAAAGGCACTGCAGCTGTAATTACAAATCCTAAGCTCTGATTAACCAAGCAATCAAGATGTCTGTTTGGTAGTATAATTTAAGAAAATAACTTTTATTAATTGCTGTTATTCTAAAAGGGTGAAATGGAAACTAATGCTTAAAACCTTTCAAAATCAATTTAATTTTATTTGTTTTCTGTTTTTTTCCAGAACCAATGCTTTAAATAAGTATATAAGCAATTATTGATTAATGGTCAATTTAAAATGTTGTGACTTAAAAGCAAATTAAATGTCTCCAAAATTATTTAATATAAGGTTACATGGAACAGGTGCCCAAAATTTTTCACTATGTAAATGAATCACAATTTGTTATTAATCTTAAAACTATCAAATATGGTGATCTAGCTAAGATTAGGTTTGATCAGATGGAAGGGCCTCCAGTCACTGAAGCACAGTACTACACGTACACCTTGGTAGGCCCAATTAGAGGAGTAAACTAAATATTCATTAATATCTATCTATACATTAAAAGGAAGTACAGCATACTCACGATTATTCGTGTGCAGATTATCCAGGTTGTGGATTACCCATGCATCCCCCCCCCCACCAGAAAGGAATGTTATTATAGATTTTTTCTTTGGGAAACAGCAATTAAAGACCCGCTGCATGAGAATAAGTCATTTACAGTGTTTAAATGTTCACTGCATGACAACCGAGTACCATTTCCATTTGACCTGCTTGTTCTGTGTAAATTAAAAAAGGTTCAGTTTTTCTAGTGTTAATCAGAGTGTAAGTGTAATGAGGCAAGTTAAAATAAATTTGTAAAAGAAGTGACGGAGAAACGATAAAAATGTGTATTGATATTAAAAATTAGAATTAATTGAAAGATTTGAGAAGTGGGAAATTGTTGCAAAACTAATGCTGATTATGGGATTGGAATGCTGACTGTTTGGGACAATAAAAACAATAAGAGAAAATGTAGGATTTTTATCAGGAACTGTGATTCGAATTCTGGACCAGCTGCATGAAAAAGCCTGAAGAGATGTACATTCATGACTTAAATGCTGCTCTTTTACAATAGTTCAGCGAAAAACGAAGAGAAGGTGTCATCGTTTCAGGCATGATGTGTGCCGAAAAGGCCAACTTTTTCTCATGAAGCTCTAGGGTTAGAGGGAGAATGTAATGCCTCATCTGGTTGGCTAACCAGATTCAAACAACGTCACAGGATTCGCAAACTTACTGTACAAGGAGAGCGGCGTAATTCTAATGTTACTGCAGCTTATTTCTTCCGCAAAGAGTTCCAGAAATTTGTGGAAGACACCAGACCAAATTTATATAAAGTGGTCTGTATTGGAAATGTCTATTAACCAGAACCCTTGCTTTTAAGAGCAAAGTTCATGCTCCTGGATATAAGAATGCATTACAATTTTGGCACTGCTAATGCTTTTGGGAACCACTAGTAATTGAAAAAAAAACAAAAAAAAAACTGATCATTCAAGGTTATTGAAGCTAAGGATCTTCCTGTGCATTATTACAATGAAAAAGGAGCATAGTTGAATAGTGGCATAAAAAGCTGGTTCCATGTTGTGCTAGAAGTTTAGCAATTTCTGTAAGAAAATGGATTGCCACAAAAGGCTGTTTTATTGCTTGATAATGCTCCTAATGAGAGCATTCTCATATCTGATGATCGACTCGTCATAACTAAGTTTTTACCACCTAATGTGACTGCCATTATACAGCCAATAAACCAGGGCTTAATTGCATCATTTAAATAGCACTACTGAGAATGCTACTTGATAAAGATGATTTGGTTGTGTTCGGGAAGAAGTTGATCTATCTAGGTGCCATACACAGGATTTCTGATACCTGGCAGGATGTCATTGAGGAAAATTCTTCCAGAAAGAGAAGAAAATGGTTTTCAAAGTTTCAGTGATGATGATGAAGCAACTACATAATTAATGAAACTGGCAACAGGTTTAAATGTTTTGGAAGATATTGATAAAGAAAATTTGGAATGAATGGCTGAAGATCAACGCATGTGAACCAGGCTTCATGTTCATGAGTGACAGAGAAATTGTTACAGCAGCTTCACAACAAAACAAAGAAAAGGATAGTGAATGTGAAAGTGGGATGAAGACAGTGACTTTTATCAGTTGAAACTCTTCTAGAGTATATAGGGAACCCCTGTTTGAATAGACTGACATTATTGATGCAAGAAGAATTTGAAGTACTGTGCAAAAGAATGTTAACTCCTCTTAAAAGCAGACCAACATCACAGCCTATAATACCTATGTACAGAGGTAGAATAAACTTTTGAATAAAGAATACATGTTGAAAAAAGCTTTTAAACATAATGTCCCAATTACATACATGTGTAGTACCTTAAAATCATTAAGTTGCAGGTTACTCGATAATTTGTGTTTCTTCTCCCCCACATTACCTGGATAATCGACAGCATACCTTTCTCCATAGTTATATTGTGATATTTCAAGTTAGGGACACAATAGGAAAATATTTCTTATTTAGGACTTAGGGTCATATTCACCAATGTTGGTAAATTTTGGTATTACAGTAAGTTTATAAATCTGGGATAAAGTTATTATCCCAAATAATGCCCATTTCCAAATTCATTGTTTTATTTATAATATCAGGTACCCCTTCAACTGCAGTTGATTTTTGAATTCTTCAAACTGAATTGATAGTTTACTAGTGCCACACCAGATAGTGATACATTCAAAAGAACAAACAAGTATGATTATAATTGTATCTGGATAGATTAGGAATATTATGGGTACAGTTTTCAGCTTCTAAAGTTAATTTGAAATGAATTATCATAAATATTCAATAGAAAAAAAGTAAGAGTTCCAGTATAACACTTCCCATAAAAGAACTACTTTTTATTCCATTACAGCTCTGACCGAAAGGTTATATCAAATTTCACACCAAATAATAAGAAACCAATTATTTCCTCTTAATTATAAGCTAATGGTTTATCTAAGCATACATCAAGTGCTTTCAGGCCCCATTATACCACCCTGCACAAACTCCTCAAACTTATGACCGAAATACAGATGGAGTGTGTAACTAGTATATTTTGATAGTAGAAATACTAATGGAGATAAACTTCTTAACACATCTGCAGGTGAAATCTAGATGACATCAGGAAAGAAGTTTAGTTAATGTACAATAAAGAATAATTTTTCAATTTACTGTGTTTCCACTCTTATATTAATAACAATAGCACCTTAAGATTGTAAGCTTTATCATTGATCTGCACCAGAATGGATCCACATGACCAGTGCACTGTGGTACAACACAAAAATAGTGTGTGCAAGAATGTAATCCCATGCCAACAATCTAAATTACAGAATGAATTTATTCCTAAATGGTATAATATTCTATACAAATACCTAAGAGTTAAATTGGCATTGATTTGTACCATTAAACAGGGCTATAAGTCCCAACATGCTATTTGTATGAGCCATCTGATTTCTGCAATATTGTTCATGCAGTAATGGTTGTTGGTTGTTGCTGTTTAGAATCATGGAGGATGGTCATCATGAATTTGCTCTTGCATCTTCGAGTTACATAAAGCATAAGGCTGATAAATTGTTGACTAGTGGTGAAAAAACTATGGTGCTGAATGTTTAGTTTTGTAAGAAGTGGTGAAATTAACATCTGTGTTCATCTGTGCTTTGGCTGCAAACATAAACAGTGCTCACAAAGAAAAATCTGAAACGGAAAAAGTTGTTACACCTGGGAAAAAAATAAAGTGTGTGAAATATCAATATAAGAATGTGAAGATTTTGTGAAGCATACAATTCGTGTAATAGAGCAAGATTTCTTTTTTAAAAATGAGACACCAACAGTTGATAAAGTGCTGCTTGTTACAAAAGAAGAAGCGTTGTTTTGAAAGATGGATAGTTTAAGTGACCCCATTGTTGATAAGCTAGTCATCAACCTTGGGGTGGAAAACAAGCAGCACAAACAGCTCAGACGATGATTCTGATCTGGAGGGAATAGAGCCGCTTGTAGAGAGCAAATAAATGCAAATTATCTCATACATGTTATTTATTTTTTACTCATGTTTTTAGAGTTAATTATTACATGTGTACCCATTTATTTTATTATGACTATCAAGATTATCACCATTGTACCTAACAGAATATTTTAGTTACTGTTTAAATTGTCAGAATAAGGGCTCTGTTTGTTTTACATTACAATATGCCGCGTGTACGTGCCACATGGTCAAGAAAATATGACAGCATTTCTGATGCAAATGGCAGAAGGCTAACATTATAATGGTGCACTGGTCACCTGGGTTTTGTTTTAATGAGGATCAACTTATGGCTGAAAATATGTGCATGTGACTCCATATTAATATTTTATTCAGTTTCTAAAATGAGTGAGATCGATTGATTGATTGATTGATTGATTGATTGATTGATTGATTGATTGATTGATTGATTGATTGATTGATTGATTGATTGTTACCTGACTCATAGTTTGCACAATTTATTTACAGACAAGTAAATCTGAATGTACAAATCCTTGTGATATGAATGGGCCAGGAATGCTGTATGACCCCAATGCTTCCTGTTTGCTAATATCTGAAATAAATGACTTCAAATGTGAATGTAAACCTGGGTATAATGGTACTGGAAAGATCTGCACAGCTATGTGATTAATGCTGACAAAACAGAAGACAATTTGAAATTATATTTTGTTTCAGAAGTTCATACCACTACTTTAACTTCTACTTCTTGAAATTTATAATGTGACCCAAGCCACCTGAGATTTAGGAGGGACCTATACACTGTAACCATACTGTTGCCAAAGTTTATTCTGTTTCAACAGAATGTTGCACATTATAGTCAAGCCATCACTAAGTGTTGGAACAGAGCATTTCACTGAAAAACTGAATAATAGCATTACACCAAATTTTAACTCTCAACTGAGGTGCCTACAGCTATTCAATATTCATTTTGGTTATGTTACTGCTTCCCAAACTTTAATTTTTTTCAGTCTAGAGGAAGATATTGTCAAAGAGTTCTATCTATATGATGTTCTGTAATTTATCCTTTTTTACTTGTTAACGGAGTGAGTGCTTCAAAGAATGCATGGCTTTCGTGCAAAGGAATGTTCCTTAAACTGGGAGATCTGAATACTCCATTTAGCAATTTATAACATGTCATACTGCAGGTATTTGTTTGTAAGTTATTTGCTAGTGCTGTATTAGTGGACATTCTATAAACACCAGGAGATTTGGACGTAATAATAATTTTACTATTTTCTGGCTTTTCTTACATCATTTCTTTACTCACACATTCTATCCTAGTCGAATGTCTATACTACTGTTCAGTCAAATAAGTGTAAGAAATGCTTTAGTGCTTATATTTCATTCTTCTATTCATTAAATAGATATCCTGTTAAAACTAATGATTAAATGAACCATCTCATATGGTTAAGCATTATGCAATACATTATATCCTGTTGTTTGATTATAAGTAACACATATTTTGTACTTGAATTTCCATTCATCTTGGCTTGGCATGTTTGAAATGGACTTAAAATAAATGTGTGTTTTCCATAAAGCTGTTTACATTTATATTTTCCAAAAAGACAACATAATTTTACTTTGAACATCCAAATATAAACTGGTCTGATATGTTAAACAATAAAATATAGAAAAATAAATTCATAGTACATTACTTTTCCTTTTATATACTGCACAGTATTATACAAATAGAGAAGATAATCTTGATTTTCTTATAGCTAAAATCATTACAATAAATTATGTTGAAAAATCACTACCGAACAATCAGAGTTACATGTCAGATATCATAATTATACTCATAATAACACAACAGAATATTCAGTTTATCATGAGAATTCATATAGATAGGAATTTGTGTTTTATAATTTTACTATGAGTACCAAATCATCATCCTTTAATGTCATTGACTGTGTATTTACCCGCCAATTGACGTTTTACACCTGTACAATGGACATCATTACTTTCTGTTGAATTGATTTATAAAACAAATGACAATCTTTTATTTTATTTATCTCACAGTTGTGTGCAGTGGGTAATGTGATAATGAAGGTGTATGTATGAAGGATTCCAGAGGACAGCCTTCATGTCACTGTATTGGTAGTTTCACTGGCAAGCACTGCCAGGTAAAATCAGAATTTGCATATATTGCTAGTGAAATTGCACAATTATCATAGTACTTCTTGTATGGATGATCTGTGTGAGGTAAGCATCATTTTCATTGAAAATATATAGCAAAGTACAACAGAAATTGTTCATCAGACTGCCATTGCTTTATGTCACCACTATAATAAAAGTGATTTTCCATTATTTCTGAGCAGGTCCACTAGAAGGCCGGAACCAAAGAAGATTCTTACTGCAGCCACCAAACAGAATGGATCTCAGGTGAATTTCTACTATGGTGCACCTACACCCTATGCTGAATCCATAGCACCTTCGTACCACTCTACTTGTGCTCACTATTATGATGATAAGGAAAGATGGTTGGAAAATGCCAATTTTTTATAATGAAACATACATGGAAGGTAAGTCACTCTTATTTACTTTTTTCCAATGTGTTCTAGACAATCGGAAGCAATGCTCTTATAAAAATTACTCTATAGAACTTTGATTGCATACACAGCAGCTGGCACTACTCTGAGTTCACTTGAAATACAAATTAATCCTCCATCTTTTCTTTCCTAACTTATTGATACCTAGCTTATAAAACTCATCATCATTTTTGGCTTATTTCAGTTTTACCAGTTTTCTTTCAACTGAGACTAGAGATAGCTGTGAAAATCTCACTTGCTCTTCTGTATTACTACAGTATGTATATATTTGTCACTGCACAGATAAAAGAATGGTTGGCAGTGGCACTTTTAACTAGAATGGTGGCGCCCAAAGTGCAAAGTTTATAAAATGTCTTAAAAACTAATCATTCTGAATATTAACAATTAAAATTTAGTTGAGTCGATTTTGTAACACTACATCACTTACTTTTTTATTTCAGAAAACATGTTTCAGAAGCCATGTGCTTCCATTGTCAATTCCTTTGGTCGACTACCGGCATTGCTTGCTGTGGTGGTTGTCTCTGTCCCTGGTGGTGGTTTGATGAACTTCTGGATGAGTAGATCGCCTGGTGGGATTTCAAAATTGAAAACCCGGTCCTTGTTTTTCCAAATATATATGTTTTCCCAAACTTTTAATTCTGTCTTCCTTGTGATGTTTTTGAGGATTTTTGGACTTCTATTTATAGTGTGTTTCTCTTTCCAAAAATGCCAAGCTACTGCAGATTTTTCTTCTTGTTTGAGTTTAGGGCAAAAGAACACCACAGAAATATTAAACTCAAACAAGAAGAAAAATCTGCAGTAGCTTGGCATTTTTGGAAAGAGAAACACACTATAAATAGAAGTCCAAAAATCCTCAAAAACATCACAAGGAAGACAGAATTAAAAGTTTGGGAAAACATATATATTTGGAAAAACAAGGACCGGGTTTTCAATTTTGAAATCCCGCCAGGCGATCTACTCATCCAGAAGTTCATCAAACCACCACCAGGGACAGAGACAACCACCACAGCAAGCAATGCCGGTAGTCGACCAAAGGAATTGACAATGGAAGCACATGGCTTCTGAAACATGTTTTCCGAAATAAAAAAGTAAGTGATGTAGTGTTACAAAATCGACTCAACTAAATTTTAATTGTTAAAACACATCACTGTCTCAAATTCCACCATATATCAGGATCATTCTGAATATGTTTTGTTATTCCTGAGAAAACTGTGGCTTTCTGAACACAATTGTTTAGAGTTTCATCAAATATCTCAAAATTAACCACTCAATGTAATTCAACTGGTGGCAGAATCTTCATTTTCCATGTCTTTAAAAGAAAGTTCCTTGCAGGCCAGAAAAATAACATCATCAGTCATTAGCATAACCTTCCTATTACTTTTCACTCATTCATTATACTTGGCAGTTACTTGCTTTAGTTACTGGTCTAAGTGTAAGTAAATTCATGTGGACTGAGATGCTACATAGTTTTCAATAAATTCATGTCATCAAACTAAGAATATTCCAAGTATGTTTTTCATTTGAAAATACTAGGCAGTGTAACTTGAAGATTTTCTGCAACCACATAACCTTTCTGATTTTGCACACTGTTCCATATAAAAATAACATACAGATTGTTTTTCTTTAATCTGGATGTATGTTAAAAATGTTAAAATAAATGTACTCATCTGGAGAAATATATATATATATAATTTTCTACTCAAAACCAATTTAATTTAATGACTGAATCTTTAAATGTTCTATATTCATCTTCAGCTTCACCCCTCCCTTTCACTCCCATGGTAGTCATGTCGAAGCTTCGTCCTTTCTCCCTCTTCACTGTATAAGCCTTGCAAGAAGGGAACATTGGCAATCAGTGCATGCCCTTCACAGCCCACGCATTCTGTGAAGATGCAACCTTTACTGTATATGTGAGAAATAATTTATATACTGATGAAATTATAACTAGGAATAAACACTATTCCATTGCATAAATTGCTAGAAAACAAAACTAAAATAAAATGTCAGAAATACTTATAATCAGGCAACTTCACACTCAAATTTTCTCCTTATTTGCCAGTACAAAACTCTGTTGGGAACAATTTCAAATCATGTATTCCACTCACTAGCTCAACATGTGCACTGGAAAAAATAAAATATTACATTAACATGATCAACTTTGCCTATGATGCTACCCATGCTCTTAAGTGAAGATTGCTGTGTCCAGTGAGGAAATAACTTGAAACTTTGTGATGCAAAATATATGTACTTTTAAAAATTGGAACTAAATCAAATTAAAACAAAAATATGATGCCACTGATTCTTCATTAAGCTGAATTTAGAGGAATAACTTCTCTCAATGTAGTGGTGTCAGTTTCTTCTCTATAAGAATGGAGTAAATCTAATACAGCTGTGAAATCAAACATTAAATTTGCAAAGAAATTCAATCACAATCGCTCTAGATGCTCATTAAAAAAAAAATTATCCTGAACTTGCTCAAACAGTATGTGGTTTTTCTCATTTTTTGGTCAGCCTCTAAAAGACACCTTCTCTTAGCTGTTCCAAGGTTTACATTCCATGACAATACAGTTCCTCCAATCACACATTGTATATAGAGCATTATCCGTGAATGGTTGGACATTAATTGTGATGTTTGTACAGCTATCATGTGAAATGTTCTGTCAGACTGTAAGGTTGGGTTACCCAAAAAGAAACATTTGCTTGTTTTATTATCCTCTAGGTTTAATTTAAATTTAGATAATACCTATATTTTAAGTTTTATACTTTGGTAATTTAGTATTATGTTTGTTAATACTATATGGTGTCTTAACCTATGCAGCCTGCCCAGAAAATAGTCCGCTGTGTTATGCCTGACAAGGAACTTTTGTTTTTGTACTTAAAATCATTCTGAGTAGTTACAGTCTCCTTAACCCAAATATTTACTTCTTCATAAATCAAAATCTCATCCACATGTTTCACAGTTCCATATTACTTCACTGTACAGTCAGTTAACTTTGCTGTGCTGTAACATAAGCCACATTCTCTCCTACCTTTAAGCGTTATCCCCTGAACATGGTTGCAATACCCCTTCATACTAGGTATTCGGCACATCTGACACAGGTAAATGAGCACTCCACAGAATTGCTAAGTTCAGAAATTGGTATAATTCCAATTAAATTGTGGCTAATCATGGTGAGTTACAGTATAAAGGCATTAGACAAATTGTTCAGATAACATTTAAGCATCAATTAATGGAGTAAAAACCATGTGTAACCCATTAACAAGATAGGTCACTCCATTTATTTGACACAGTTACTGTTGTTGTTTGTTTTTTTAATGAAGGGAGCATTGAATGACTATTTATAGACATTCTGTTTGTTACATTTATCATGTAGAATCCCTCACTACATTCCATCCTCTATAGGCAATTATTATTTTAAAACCTTAAATAGCTTGCCAAATAAATTAACAAATAATATTCCAGTATTTCTTTTAGTGCCCAGTAACATCATTCTTAACTAAAAAAAAACATTCTAACAAAAGGAAAAGAGACTATGTTACTTTTCAAAGAAAGAAGGTATTAGAAGGTTTATTTCTGAAAAAAGGTGCTCTTAGGTAAACATTTTATAGTAATTTTTAACCAATGTTTGTAGTCTACAATAAGTTTTAAAAAAGTTAACTTAGCATAGCTATCCTAATGACAGAAAGATTACCCTTTACAGAAACAAGGAATTAAAAGAACATGTTCCTAAAGTACACTTGCGGAGTTGAACTTAATATTTTGCTCAATACTATTCATCACATTTTAGTTCAGGCTACTATAATAATAGCTTGTTATTATAAAAGCAGTTTGTCTATTACAATGAAAAACTTCAGCTGGGAGTACCAGATATTGATTTAAGATTTATGCTATAATGTAAACCCTGTATACCTTTGACATACATAAACCTGCCTGTTATGTTATTTCCATTAACTCTTACTTTATGGGCTACCATCATGGAGAAATTCTATAAATCCTAAGTTTATATTCAAACTGCAAAAGAAGTTCTAAGTATAATTTTAAGCGCTCCAATGATGGGAGCTCTGATGAAGTTTTAGAGAGCATTCCGAGACACTGTATATAACTTTTTAAAGTTTTTTTTTCCTTATAATAACATCACTTAGGATAGTGTTATTCACCTCACTTAAATGGAATTTACAAAACATGTTTCAAGGGCATTTGCCCTCTTCTTCAGTTGAAGTCCAACTGACTGTTGGGTGTTGTCTCTGTGGTCCGTTATGATGGAGACATCTGGTGTTCTCAGCAGAAGTTCATACTAATGTGGTGGTATTTCAAAATTCATGAGCTGGTCTTTTTGTTATGTATTACACAAGGGTGAATGCCCTTGAAACATATGTTCTGTAAAATCCATTTTAAGTGCGGTGAGTGTCACTATCCTGATTTATGTTATTATATTTGAACTACTTCGCTTGTCTCAAATATCTGAATTATTTCATATTTTTCCCTTGCTTTGTAAACAACCTCTGTTGTATAATTGTATACTGCCGGTTCAGTATCACCATAGTAATTCAGGATGGATTCATCATCATCAATGGAGAATAAAAAGTGCATCTTTTATACCAAAGTACTGCTAAGTAAAATGTAAACATAAAAAGAACGCATTTAAATTTCATGAGTCAACTCTAATGGGCATTCCAGGTGATCACCACACTATTGGGCATTCCAGTGTTAATCAGTCTCGCTTTACTAAGTATCATGGCAAGACTCAATTCCCATTCAGCAACAACAGCTACCTAAATTTTAGATACCAGAAGTAAGATGCTAATGTTCTTTTCTCTATTTTTAATTTTGTTCACCTTTCTTTTTTTGAATTCTAGAAAGCCTTCATAATGGAGGAAAGATGAACAGCTTAGCACAGTCTAATGCAGGTATTTAGGGAAATAAAGAAGGCCTTTATGACAGGCTAAATCGACATGCATACTCAGGAAAGAAAGGCAAGCAGCTTAAACATATTTAATAATCACATATTTACCTCACTTTTTCTGTTACAGATATGGTAGTCTAGCAAAAACTGCCCTTAATGCATGTGTACTGATGGTACTATAAATATCTTTAATTTATAATCTTTATCAGGTTATTAACTTATATGACATAAACATAATTGTTCAGTGTACTTATACTTTTATCTTTACTGTTAAAGATTTTTTACTTAATTTTATTACAAATTCAAAACTATTGGTCATCCAGTTATACAGGGTTTATCTTGATTGGTGTCATATATTTCTGGGATACCCTCTCTAGATCAAAACATGACCATGGGTCTGAAAATAATTTATTGCTGAATTAGAAGAAAAAATTAAAGGTTACAGAAATTCCTTAAAGAGCCTTGAGAAATGCTGCACTCCGCTATTTGTAATTTTTATTCTATACAATTAATTTTGATTAAGTGGGCTCTATTTATGAATACTAGCTGCTCCTCCCGGTTTCATATGGGTGATGTACCGAATAAACAAACTGAGACAAACTTTTTCGTTTACAATACGACCATGCAACAAAATAAAATTACAGTTAAATAATTTGACAACACTTTATTGTAATGCCTTGTAATGTACAATTTTCTTTCTGGAGAGAAAATAAATAGCGCCAATGGTTTGCCGACTCTCGACCACACAATATACAACTGCCCATACAAAAAACATGGCAATCCATGGTATATTTCACACATTTCTAATGATTGACCTTGGGATTTATTATCATTGCAAATGCAAGGCACACCGGTCATCTAGCGGCAAATAAATAATTACATAATTTAGGTGTTCATCGTCAGGAAAGCTTCTTTGCTTCTTTATTTTAAACAATAAGAGTAAAGAAAGGACACTTAATACAAAAAATGTATTTGAATTTCACTGCTGTTTTGCGTCATTATCTCGAAAAACTGTTGCCTTACCTTAACATTGAATGGGGAGGAAAAATTAAACAATACTACAGCCATCTAGCAACAGATAAATAAGTGCATACTTTAGGTGTTCGTCGCCAGGAAAGTTTCTTTGCTTCTTTATTTTAAATCATAGCAGTAATGAAAGAACAGATAATACATAAAAATGTATTTGAATTTCACTGCTGCACTGCCTCATTATCTCAATAAACTGTTGCATTACCTTAGCATTGAATAGGGAGGAAAAATAGAACAGGACTATGGCCATCTAGTGGTAAATAAATAAGTATTTACTCTAGGTTTTTGTTGCCAGGAAAGCTTCTTTGACTCTTTATCTTAAACAATAGGAGTAAGGAAAGGACAGTTAATACATACAAATGTATTTGAATTTCATTCTATGTTGCATCATTGTCTCGATAAACTGGTGCTTTACCTTAACATTGAATGGGGAGGAAAAATATAGCAATACTAAAGCCATTTAGTAACAAATAACCAAGGTACCATTGCCATCTGGCAGATATAAACCAAAATGCGTTCCTTTGGCACTGTTTGCTGATTTATATTGTGAGACTTTAAAAACTTTCCTGTACTATTTTTAACATTTTCTTTTCCACAAATTGTGTTGTGACAATAACAAACACAATAAAAAAGCAACTGTTCTTTTTTGGTGCAGTCATTCGGAAGTGATGCGCTTACATACATTTCGGCAATTCATTTTTATATACATAGATGATCTAAACAGTCATTAGCAACACCTCTGATGCCGTATTTTTTGAGCTTATTCAATATAATGTTGTGGTCCACTGTGTCAAATGCTTTAGTTAAATCATCAGACAATCCTAACGCCTGTTATTCTTATCTTTTGCACTAAAGATTTCTTCTAGAAGGTAGAAAAAAGCCATATTTATTGACTTGCCCTTTAGAAATCCAAACTATGATTTAGAGATTATATTATACATCAGTAAAAAGGGTACTAATCTATTGTGCATGATTTGTTCAAGTATTTTAGGAAAAACATGGAGTAAAGGAATAGGTCTATAGTTTTCAACACACGTTTTATTGCCTTTCTTAAATATGGGAACCATTTTGGCGATTTTAAAATCATCAGCAAAACAGCCAGGTGCAAGGGACATATTGCAGATATCTGATAATAGTTTTAGTAAATAAGTTCCACATGCCTTCGTGAGAGAATCGAGTACATCATCTGAGGCACTACAATTTTAATTTTTGAGACCATTAATAATTTATTGAATTTCTTTTTCTGTAGTTGGAAATAAATAAAGTGAGGCATTATAACCAGAAATTGTGTTAGGTTATCAGATAGTGGAGACACGTTTTCTGTTAAGTTCTTAGCCATCACAACAAAGTAATTAATAAATGTCTCAGAGATCATTCTTTTATCTACTATTATGTTCTTATTCACAGATAATGATACATTACCATTATTATTTTTTTTTTTTTTTTGCTATTGGTTCCTTTTTTTACTATGTTACAAATTCCTTATTCCAGTGATTATTAATATAATTGTTATTACTTAATTTCTTAGCTGTTATTACAACTTTATAAAAAATGTTACAATACTTTTTAGAATATACTTTAAATTCAGGATCCTCTGTAATTTTGTTAATTTCCCTAAACATCCCTTCCTTTTACATTACAAACGAATCCCTTTTGGTCAGCCAGCTTTTAGACTTAGATAAAGAATTAGAATAGGGCTTAACTATTTTTAATGGGAATGCTACATCACGATAATGGGATACTGTGTTCAAAATCTTTTGCTCTTTTATTAACACTTATCATCTAGATTATCCCAGGTCTCCATACTCAAAAGATACCTAAAAAAAGTATTATTCTTCTCCAGTATTTTCCGAGTTAAAAATACAGTGTTATGGTCAGAAATTCCTGTATTATTGCTATTGATTGTGCAATAAGGAAAATTGTAACTGACAAAAAACTGATCTAAGCATGTTTTTGAGAAGTTAGAGAAATGTGTTGCATTTAGTATTACATGCTTGAGGTTATGGGGGTTGATAACAATAAGAGTTTTAGTTCTTAGAGAGTTATCAAGTAAAAAAATCTGTATTAAAGTCTCCACACAAAATTATAGGCGGTTTTATGGTTTGTAAGATACCCAATATTGTTTCAAGCTTATCAAGGAAGGTATCAATTAAACCATCAGGAGATCTGTATATACAGATGACTAGAAATTTAAAACTAGGGTATATGATCTCACATACATGTTCAAAATTAATTACCTCATTTAAACAAGCAGTATGATTAACATTTTTGTATTGTAGACCGGATTTCAAAACAATACTATGCCCCCATTTTTATGAACTTACCTACAGTACACATTTACCATGCTATACTTAGGAATTGTATACAATGTACATTCATCCTCTTTGAGCCAATGTTCCGTCAAACAAACTATTGCTACATTTGTGTGTTCCTGGTTGAGCAGTAATTTGAGATCCTTTAATTTACTTCTTATGCATTGTATATTTTGCAACGTGATTTGACAGGATTTATTGAACAGGAGAGAGGAATTTCACTCATAGATATCTGCACTGAATTTAAATTTACTGTTTCATCTACCACATTAGTTTCTAGTTTTCCTCAGTTACTGAAGCTATTACCTCACTAAGTAGGTTACTGAACTTGAATGAGCCTCTGTTGTTCAGGTGAATCCCACCAAAAATCCTTGTCACACAACCAGAAATTACATAACAAATTAAATTCTGATTAATTCTCATGGTTCTTCTGACTTTAACATTGCTTCTGCGAAGAACGCCTCTTATTATGATTTTTACATCTGGCACCTGGGACCTGATAGCATTAACAATATCCATAGTATCATCCATAATTTCTTCCACACTTATCCGATAACCAATGTAATTTGTGTCAGCTTGAAACAGGTTTGACTTCTTTAAGGTTCATGTTTTCCATTTTTTCCTGGAATTCGCACACCTTAATGCTGGGAAAACAATGCACGTTATAACCTTTCTTCATACACACTTCACAAGAAAATGTTAGTAAGGAGTCATCGGCCACAAGCACTTTTTTATCACTGAAATGCAAGTTTGGCATATTATAGTTCACAAGCTGCTCCCTTTTTTCCACCTTGTTTGTGTTTTTCTGCTGATCTAATACTTCATATCGGTTGTAGTTCATGTAATTAGTGTCTGAAGGTTGTAATGTAAGGTGCATCGTTTTATCTGCCACTTATGGAAAAAAATGAATAACTCCTACCTGAAGAAAAGGCAAATTTGTTTCTGTTTAACAAAATATGAAGAAAAAAATGTATTATTATCCTCTGTTAAAATAGGAGCATAACACTTACACCCCTGATGTTTCTGATGTACATGGTGGTGAATCCCATTTGAAACACCTTTACAATATATCATAAAAGCACAGTGCAGTCTTCTTCTAAGCAAAAAATAAAAAATTCTTTGTGATAAAGAGTATTAAGGAAGAATGTCAGTAACAGTTAGTGAAATTGCAATGAATTATCACAATATAAACCAATCTTAGTGGTAATAGTTTTGATCCCAATGTATAACTCGTTTGGCTTAAGTTTGGTGACTCGATTCTGGCAGGATAAGTAAACTGACAAAACCAAAGTAGAAGCATTAGTAGAGCATATGTTGGGCTCAAAAGGTGTAACAGATTTCGTTTTATCAAGAATTCTTTATATTTTGAGGTACTTTTACATCACTGAATATCCTAAAATTTGATGATGTCAAATTAAATGCTTGACATTTATCAGTGAGCATCTTTAATTGGATATCCCCAAGAGGAGCCACATTTATTGAATGTTCTGGCTAAAATGTCTGTATAGAGCAGGGACTTCAACTTTGAATCAAATATGGAACATTGCAATTAATAAATTTTGTTTAAATTTGATGATATGGGAAATTGATCATATTGAACAGCAGTGTGGTTTATCATGGTGTTTATGACCTTCTTAAGAATGATGTAAGTACTTTCGACAATGCAAGAGAACATCTACAAATATGAAGTGGAATAGTCTATCAGAATATACAATTAATTTTCTGTTATAAAAATAAATAAATATGTTTAAATTTGTTAATATGTAATTATTATATCTAATAATATAATAATACAATTAATATTTAATTATGTATTTGTATAATATTGTTAATGTGCACATTTTAGCACAGAATCACATTGGGACCTCCTTTGAAATTTTCACACAGTACAGTTACATGTTCAATTTGTTAAATACAGGTATATTTGCAAGTTAATATTTTTCTACAGCACCATATCTGGCTTTCAAATGCTGGGGTGGAGGGATGAGTATCCCTTATTGTCATCATAAAAACCTAGCAAGTCTAGTTAAGAATGTTAAACGAGATGAAGATACCATCGCAATTACACCCAGCCTCACCAGTGAACAATGCACATGCTAAGAAATTTGTAAAAACGGCACAATTCTGTAAGATAAAATGCCCAAAATGTTTTCTTCACTCAAAGTCTTCCACATTTAATCCTTGAAGCTGAATATGAGTACAGCAGATTCTTATGCAAAATTCTCTAGATAGCTATGAGAACTGCCTTCTCTTATTGCATTACATCGTCTGTTATCTATTGGATTTGTGTCCACATCACAAAAAACTCATTCTTCACAATCAGTGCTTCTTGCCTCTCTTGGTCTCCCAGGATCCAGAAGATTCCTCTCAAATGAGTCACTTTCACACAGCATTGATGAGTTTGAGAGAATGTTTGTGAACAAGTTACCTGCCTGTTGGGGTATCTTTCTATATAAAGCTTATGTGCTCATGATGCATTCGTATCTGCAAGACCATAAAAGGAACTGATATCAGCCTGTTCACACACAACCCCCCCCCCCAAAAAAAACAATTAGTGGACAGCACTTAAATTCAGGTGTAATGGTGTTAACATAGGCACAAATCTTTCAATAACTTTTGTCAAAATATCTAACACCAGTACATATATACCTGGTATTTTTGATAGATCTGCATAACTACAACAATGCAGGACCTCATGCCAGAAAAGCTAAAGTAATTACCAATTAGCTGTAATGGGTTAACCAAGCTATGTAATCATCCATGTCATGGAAGGAAAGTTACATAACTTTCATCTGTTTTTATTTTCATTTTTATGTAATCCTATCAGGAAATTAAATTTTTTAGTTCTGATTGAGAAACCAAACTTATCTCTTGAAAAACAATAGAACTAAAGATAGGGTAGAGGTACACTGAAACTGGTCTTTCTGAATGAATAGGAAGTGGAGCTAAAAGTAATCAAGTGACTCAGTTTTATCAAACCTTGATAGAATGGGCTCCACTGTCTAAAATACTTTTTGTTATTTTGTATATTACAACAGAATGTTTAATTGTATTAATAGAAAGTTAATAATGTATATTATATTAAACCCAAAGTTCTTACAAAAGTTTATAAAATACTGGGAAATGGTTTCCCGGTTACATGATTGGAATAAAGGTGGTAGTTTACTTTGAAGTAGTTGGTCGTGTCTTCATATGAGGGACATTCAATAAGTCCTTAGAAAAACAAATTATTTTTGTTTTTTTTTAGTCTTCTTTTTTTTTCTGTTTTTTTAACATAATCTCCTTTTAGCTGGATACACTTTTCCCAGGATTTCTCTCCAACTGTTTTAAACCTTCCAAAAGCAGGATTTCGGAAGATCCCCAAAATAGGCATTTGTTTGAGAGATGACCTCTTTGTTAGATGTGAATGTTTTCCGCTGAGCCACTTTTTCAAGTTTGGAAATAAAAAAAGTCACTGGTAGCCAACTCTGGTGAATACGGAGGATATTGTAGTAACTCAAGCCTTAATTCTACAATTTTTGCCATCAAAACCCTGCATCCTTGCATTGTCTTGATGGAAGAGAATATTTATCTTTGCCAGATGAGGGCATTTTTCTTGATTACTCTGTTCAACACATGCAATAACAATGCATAATATCCTCCATTTATCGTGCTGTCTTTCTGCAGGAAATCAATGTAGCTGATTTCGTGTGCATCCCAAAAACTGAGGCCATCACCTTGTTTGCAGATTTCACCACCTTTGCCTTCTTCAGAACCGGTTTGCCTTTAAATACTCACTGTTTTGACTGATCTTTTGTCTCTGGAGTATAGTAGTATGTTCATGTTTCAACCACAGTTATGTATCAACGCGAAAACGAATTAGGATTGCGACAGAAAAGTCTCTAACCAGCTTCCAAATTGGTCACATGATTGCGTTTAATCTCCTTTGAGAGCAAATGCAGCATCCATCTTGCCACAACCTTTGTCAGTTCCAAATTTTTGGTGCAAAATTGAGAACACTGTACCATGTGATATGCCTGTGGCCTCTATTATTTTGCAAATTTTGATTCATCGATCACTCAAAACCATATCCTGAATATAATCAACAATTTCAGAAGAAGTCAATTTTACTGGATGCCCAGAGTGTTGTTCATAATTTGTGATATACCGCCATGTTTTAATTCATTTATGTAATTATAAATTGTTGCAAACACAAGCGCAGGTGTGCCGTGGACTTCATCGGACTTCACTTTTAACTCTTTTAGTGTTAAGCCTTTTAAATATAAGTGCTTAATCACCACATAAAACTTTTTTTTTTTTCCATCTTTCTAAATAAGCACAAGATTGTTGAACAAAACCAAGAAATGGATATAGCTGAAACTTTAACTGCCATCTAGTAAGAGATGATAGTTACTAAATACAAACTTTTTTTGATGCAATGAGTGTGATTTCTTGGATTTTCTAAGGACTTATTGAATGCCCCTTGTATACTAACCTCTTCTTGACATTTACTTCTTCAGGTTGGTGTTCATAAGATTCAAATCTGATGGTGCTAGGTTTAAAGGCAATGATGTCGAAATACCTGGTTACTGGAGACACCACTAACCTCTTCATAAACTTTGTATCCATACCCTCTCAGATCTCATGCAATGGCTGATCTTGCAACATGATGAAAAATAATGATTCAAAGGCTTTTAAAATTGTTCATGTGCTTATTAGATTGTAGGTGAGTGCTAAGCCAGCAGTGATAGAGGAAGGTTGTGTTTTGAGAGTGGCTCCTGTGGTGAAGGAAGAAGGATCTAAGTCACAATGGGAGTGGACATTACAGTGTATAGAGCAAGAATTGGATGGTTTAGAAAAGTAAAATTGGTGAACAGTAAAAATAATTTTGGAGAGAAGATGACAAACATATTGGTTATAGCAAGCGTTATAACTTTCTTGTTAGTGATTGGAGGAATTGAGGTAAATCCCTGCTGATATAATAGCAATGCTGGAAAACCTAACTGCGAAAATGAACAAAATAGAAGGCATGAAACAACGAATAGGTAAATAATTGGAAAAGATTGCAATAGATATCAAAGAAGATGTTAGGGTTGAGGTGCAGGAAACAAGAAGGGAAGTTGAAATGGTTAAGGAAAGAATGGAAAGATTGGAAGAAAGGGAGAGAAGGTTTAATTTAGTGTTCATAAGAGTTAAGGAAATAAGGGATAAATGGTCAGCAGAAGAAATATTAGAAATAATGAAGGAAAATCTGGGTTTGGAATTGTATAGATGGGAAATTATTGCAGCTCATCGAGTTGGAAGGCAGCTTGGTTAGAGAGCAATCATAATGAACATCCGAATTAGTTCATGAAGTACTTAAAAGAGCTAAGAAATTAAAAGGAACATATATTTTTAATAATAAAGATTTATCATCCTGATATATGGTGGACTTTCAGACAGTGATGTGTTTTAACAATTTGAAATTTAGTTGAATCGATTTTGTAACACTACATCACTTACTTTTTTATTTCGGAAAACATGTTTCAGAAGCCATGTGCTTCCATTGTCAATTCCTTTGGTCGACTGCCGGCATTGCTTGCTGTGGTGGTTGTCTCTGTCCCTGGTGGTGGTTTGATGAACCTCTGAATGAGTAGATCGCCTGGCGGGATTTCAAAATTGAAAACCCGGTTCTTGTTTTTCCAAATATATATGTTTTCCCAAACTTTTAATTCTGTGTTCCTTGTGATGTTTTTGAGGATTTTTGGGCTTCTATTTATAGTGTGTTTCTCTTTCTAAAAATTCCAAGCTACTGCAGATTTGTCTTCATGTTTGAGTTTAATATTTCTGTGGTGTTCTTTTGCCCTTGTTTTTATATTTCTTTTTGTTTGGCCGATGTAGATTTTTTCACAGTCATTACAGCTGAACTGATATATTCCTGGTTT
>JAUKNX010000347.1:0-26949 GCA_030762935.1 Hymenopus coronatus | reverse complement strand
AACAGTACATACATGAATTGCTCCCCCCTCCCTTTTTTTTTACAGAACTAACAGACAGGGAGCATAGTTTTGCCTTTATGCAATAAGACAGCTCATACGGCTAGTCTTCCGAAGAGAACAATTGAAATTGTGTTCAAATCTGGACATCTATTTCCAACACGTGCTCACTTGGTCTTGCTGTAGATGGAGTGCCCTGGACACGCGTTTCAACAACCTTCATTGTCATCCTCTTGTCAGCAGACGTCTGCTAACCTGCAAGAGGATGACAACGAAGGTTGTTGAAACACGCGTCCAGGGTACTCCATCTACACCATGACAGCCAGATTTGAACAAAATTGATAGCTTCACTGTATATAATGGCTTTTTTAACATTTTAAAATTAAAATTGTGTTTCAGGACAGAATTATTAGTAGAAATTTAGCTCCCTCGGTCCCCTGACACAAAGTGTACAAGACAAACCCACACACCCTGGAAGAATTAAAACAAAATATCTACCAGGAAATTGCCAGCATTTCTCAAGGTGAACTACGGCAAGTAATGTAAAGTTTCCTAAAGAGGCGCCAAAAATGTATGGACAACGATGGTGGCCAGTATCAGCATGTCCTTTCACAAAGTTGGTATTTAAAGCCTTTAAAAGTAGTTTTAAAAATGTTGTGTGGTCTCATCCGTGCCTTTCTATAACAGCAGCAGTCGGAAAAAGTGTCAAGGATACAGATAGGCAAAACACAGTGCAGCTGGTTTGTTCGTTTTTGACTTACTTATTACCTTTAAATATAATTCACATTTATTATTAAAAAGTGAACAAAATTAAACAAATTATATGTACTTAGGACATTCTTGCTGGGTCCTACAAGTTGAAAATGTTGTATTGAATGTATTTGGAACCAGTGGTAAAAAAAGCGAGAGGTTTAGCTGCGCATTTCCCTCCTCCCACCACAGCTGCACAAATACTGGCAGAACATTTCCATTCTTCCCTCTATCTTCTGCCATTCAGGTAAGTTACCACACAAATTTGAATTGAGCAAAACTTTTTACAACGATGTGTTATTTTTGATTTCCAAATAAAAAATCTTATTCATTATATACTGCTGTTGTTACCACTGTCACTTTTCACTTACTCCCACTGCAGACATACCAGAATATTTCTCTTCTACTTTCTCACATATCCCCACTCATCACGTGAACTTGCATACAAATTTTAATCAGGTAAAGCTTTTTATAACAATGTGTTCCATTAGGATGTTGTCTAAATAAAAATCTTATCCATTATCATAGACATCAGAAATTTGAAAATCATTTTTCTATGAAAGAGAATGTGTGCTTCTGTATAAACATCAATGGTTTAATGAGTGAGCTAGAAATTGAGCATAATCCAGATGACTGGCAGTTGTTTATAGACTCATCAAAGTTCAGCTTAACGGCTGTTACTTCAAAATGGTAGGCTTCCATTTATTCCAGTTTTCCATTCTGTAGTCTCAAAGAAAGTTATGAAAGTATGGCCAAGGTTGTACATGTTTTAAAATATGAGTTTCATTGTTGGAAAATATGTGGTGACAAGGTAATTGGTTTGCTGTTTGGATTACAAGGGGGTTCTCAAAATATTGTTGTTTTTTCGTGTTCGTGGGACAGCCGTGATATGCAAAAACATGCGGTAGTGACAGGAATATGTCCCAGCACCATTGGTTCAGCCTGATAAGATTCTTCTCCCTCCCTTACATATAAAACTTGGGCTGATGAAGAATTTTGTTAAGGCACTCAACAAGGATGGTAGTAAATTTGCATTTCTGCAAGGCAAGTTTCCACATATAACTTACGCAAAATTTGAAGAAGGAATTTTCGTTGGCCCTCAAATCCGTAAACTCTTGGATGACAAAATGTTTGAGCAAATGTTACAAATGGTGGAATTAGCAGATTGGGAATCATCTACAAGAGTTGTGCATGGTTTACTTAGAAATACAATGGAAAAAAGCTATAAAGCTTTGGTCTACAATTTGTTGAAATGCTACAAAGACATGGGTTGTAGAATGTCTTTGAAAGTATATTTCCTCCCTTCACATCTAGACCTTTTTCTGGAAAATCTGGTTGATATTGGTGATGAACAAGGGGAACAGTTTTATCAGGATATTTCCATCATGAAGAAGAGGAACTAAGGTTGTAAGGACCCAGTAATTGGCAATTAATGTTGGTTTCTTGTGAGGGAAAGCACACAGGAGTATAGAGGCCATCACATGCTACTGAGCACTTTTAAGTAGAGTTACAGGTATATCTCTTAAATATATAGTCCAAATATTATTGCATGCATGTAAAACAACATTTTGAATTAATTCACCATGATATATAGTACTCTACCACATATCATTATATCACAGCAATAAACATAACATAATATCTGATCTGAAACCTCTTAGGTGAGAAGCTAAATGTCTTCATATCTATTTAACCTAACACGATAAATTTCTGTGGCAATTTTCAAAATCAGCAGATCTTTTTCCTAAAGAATCACTTACTTATATTACGGGGGTATGAAACAAGTTTTTTTGTTGGGTAGTTTGTTAGTATCAAATTCTTGAATGCGGTGAAACCATACTACGAGAAAAAAACAACTGAGGATGGAGAAATGGGCATATCTATCATTAGATATAGTGGAGGAACTGTTGCTGCACTTGAAATCAGAGAAGCATATTATTTTGTTTAAGGAATATTGGTGTAGAGGTAAAATAAAGAGAAATAAATGAGGAAAATTAATAAACATGGGGAATCAGAACTTTTTTAATTCTAATTAAAAGTGGAAAGAGTTTATCTTCTGTGTAAAATGTTCCCAGTAAGAAAAACCAAAGTGTTGAAGCTGTTTAGGCCACTTATGATTACGCAGCAATTCATTCCTTAGTTTTTTATTTTCATGGTTTCCTTTATTGTAAGGTTGCCTCAAGGACAAAGTTTAACAAATACAAACATTAACAAGAACACACTTAAATGGTTGAATATAGCAATAAGAAATACAGTATTATAAATACACAGTATCAAAATTCCAGTTACAAATTTACAAGTGAAGTAGTGGAAGAACATGGGATACTCATTAAATAAGAATGTCATTGATGATGAAGACTATAAACATGATTCCTTAAAAGAGCTATGGAACCCTTCAAAGCAAATGTACCAAATGATCAAATATCTGTGGTGTGTAAGCCTAGAATTTCACAGGTGTCAGCAAAGAACTTAGGAATTGCTTCACAGCCACCAATTAATAACCCAACCACTGTAATATGCGAGAGTTTAAGATTACTATGAATGAAAAAACAGCACTTCTGAAAACATTCAAACTAATTTTCTTTGCAGGTGGAGTCAGACAAAAATTCAATACCATAGCTGGGATTTGAACCACGGATCTCCCGCTCTCTAGCTGGTTGCTCTACCACTGAGCTGCCATGGCAACATATATGGCATAGACTTCTCAACTGACTTGCATGTTTCCCAATAAACCACAAGGTGATCTCAAATATTTTGAGATGACAAACCCCAATGACGACTTACAATGTCTTAAGTACTTTTTTCAGTCTGACTACCTATCCATCTCCTATCCTACATACGGCTTGTGTGAAAAAACAATTAAATTAACACTAATTTGCTTTAATTTGTTATGTTTATTTACCCATAGGAATGCACAATCCTCCATACTGGCACACATTATCAGCATACTGAATAGGTTCACATTCCTCACTACCAACTGCACCAGAGCCACTGGTTCACATATTTGTTGGGCATTCAGAACATGTTGTTCAGCCAGCTTGAAGTTGATAGAAGTTACATGGACAAGGAGCCAAACCAGTATCCGAGTAGTGTCCAAATATTTGTCTGCAAGAAAAATGTAATTTGTAGGCATCAGCTTTTCTACCATTATATACTAAACAAGCAACAAACATTTTTGTTCTAAATACAAGAAGTATGTATCTTAAATATGTATGATCAAAATCAGAAGGAAAAAGTCTTCTAGGGTTTGTAAAACCACAAGACCGAGGTCCATTTTCTCAGCCTTACCAATAAAAAAAAAAAAAAAAAAAAATAATAATAATAATAATAATAATAATAATACTTTAAAACATACAGCAAAAATGTCATACACTGGTTAATCTAAACAGCAAAGTAAAATCAATATGAGTAAAAATAATAATAATATTGCTAAACCCAAAAAATTAATTGTTCATATCAACTATCAAAATTATGTTCTCAAGGACAATCTAATTTACATTATGTTGGAAATATAAGAACCATGCAGATTTATCCATAACCACAAACTAAGCTACCACTTTTTTCCAGCAAATCTAAATCATCCATTAGGTCAAATGGATGATCCATAATTAGTGCTCAGGTTAACTGAATAACTGTGTTATACCTGGCTTAAAAGAAGCATTACTTGCAGTAAAATAAAAGGTTTCAGGTTTGCTAAGTGAAATGGCTGAATCGAAAATCATCAGTTAAAATTCCTGCCACTTGCAGAGTTTGAGAATACTGTTAACAGTCACACATTTTGGAGATTCTACACAGTATCTTATTGTTAACTCTTGACATACTGTAGAAATTATAATTCATTAACTGTAAATTATTTCCAAAACAGAGATTTCTTAAACTATTCATGCAGAATAAAGGTTCTGTTAGAACTGTTTCATGTTAATAGCTGATGCAATAAAATGAAAGATTGAGTATAAGTGGGTTTCTTTTGTAGCATATTACTGAGAAAAATAAACACAGGAAGATTATTATAACAACAGGAATAAACTGAAGTTTCCCTTTTATCAAATTTTAGACATATAGCCAAAATTAACAGTTTTGAAATATATGAACCTAAACAAATAATTTGAAGTTATTCTATTTCCTAAACTACACTTCCCCAATTAGGTTTCCTGAGTTGCTGTTCCAAAAAAATTGCCGTCAGCCAACAAAAAAGAATAAAATGCAAGCATGAGTTTGTGTTTTAATCATAGAATGAACTCTAAAACATCACATTACCACTACATTGACTCTTGCTAGGTGCTGCTGGTTGCTTAGTAAAAGTATCAGCAGGACAACCCTGGTAGTCTTTTAAAGGCTTCTGTTGGAGGCTCTCCTCTATAGCCGTTAGGAGGGCACTCTGGACAAGGAACTAGATGGTCAGTAGGTGAGTACGTTCCATAACCACAAACTGGGCATACAGTCTGCAATACTCTTGGAACCTGCATAAACATTATGTAATCTATAGAATAATATAGAGTAGGTCAAAAACCTCTTAACCGGCTGCAGGGTGTTTTTATACTGGGCATATGGATACATGATTCCGGACTGCTGCTGTAAATAAGGTCACGCTTCTGACAGAGTTTTGCTCTGCTCTGAAAGTGCAGTACTGTGTTGACAGTGATATGGTGTAGTTCAGTTGTTATGAATGATTTATTATTTTGTGCTGTAATTAATCACAAAATTTATTATGGCTCTGAATATGTTTTCTACTGCATAGCGTATATTTATTTATGATTTGTATATGTTAACTAAGCTCTCGAGCAAAAGTATGATTTGTAAGGTGTAAAAGCTCCAAGTTGTGTAACAGTCCATGAACTTTACAATAAATTTTGGCTCACAGAAGTATTCAGGCTAGAAATCTAAAACACAGCGTATGGTTCTAACCAAAGAAACATTAGACATTGGTCATTGTTTGGAAAATACCCCTCAAAAATTGCTTAAGCAGCTTTTGTAAAGGTATGAAGTCATTTCTTATCGCTCTGTGCAAAGAGGTACTAAATTGCTGAAGTTGAAAACCATAAAATAAGTGTAGCACATGCTCTGTAATTAGGTGAAACTGTAATAAATTACACATTTTGTGAGTGGAGTTTCATTATTGCATACAATGGTCATATAGATCCACATTTAATATTTTCCACAGACGAGGTTTGGTTCTGCCTTCATTATATGTGTGTACGTAAAATAATGGTTATTGGAGCTCTGAGAAACATAATATTGTTCATGAAGCACCGCTTCATATGAAAAAATTTGGTTCATAGTGTACCATTAGCAGAGAAAGAGTTATAGGGCCAATTTTTTTCGAGTCAACAGTACATACATGAATTGCTCCCCCCTCCCTTTTTTTTTTACAGAACTAACAGACAGGGAGCATAGTTTTGCCTTTATGCAATAAGACAGCTCATACGGCTAGTCTTCCGAAGAGAACAATTGAAATTGTGTTCAAATCTGGACATCTATTTCCAACACGTGCTCACTTGGTCTTGCTGTAGATGGAGTGCCCTGGACACGCGTTTCAACAACCTTCATTGTCATCCTCTTGTCAGCAGACGTCTGCTAACCTGCAAGAGGATGACAACGAAGGTTGTTGAAACACGCGTCCAGGGTACTCCATCTACACCATGACAGCCAGATTTGAACAAAATTGATAGCTTCACTGTATATAATGGCTTTTTTAACATTTTAAAATTAAAATTGTGTTTCAGGACAGAATTATTAGTAGAAATTTAGCTCCCTCGGTCCCCTGACACAAAGTGTACAAGACAAACCCACACACCCTGGAAGAATTAAAACAAAATATCTACCAGGAAATTGCCAGCATTTCTCAAGGTGAACTACGGCAAGTAATGTAAAGTTTCCTAAAGAGGCGCCAAAAATGTATGGACAACGATGGTGGCCAGTATCAGCATGTCCTTTCACAAAGTTGGTATTTAAAGCCTTTAAAAGTAGTTTTAAAAATGTTGTGTGGTCTCATCCGTGCCTTTCTATAACAGCAGCAGTCGGAAAAAGTGTCAAGGATACAGATAGGCAAAACACAGTGCAGCTGGTTTGTTCGTTTTTGACTTACTTATTACCTTTAAATATAATTCACATTTATTATTAAAAAGTGAACAAAATTAAACAAATTATATGTACTTAGGACATTCTTGCTGGGTCCTACAAGTTGAAAATGTTGTATTGAATGTATTTGGAACCAGTGGTAAAAAAAGCGAGAGGTTTAGCTGCGCATTTCCCTCCTCCCACCACAGCTGCACAAATACTGGCAGAACATTTCCATTCTTCCCTCTATCTTCTGCCATTCAGGTAAGTTACCACACAAATTTGAATTGAGCAAAACTTTTTACAACGATGTGTTATTTTTGATTTCCAAATAAAAAATCTTATTCATTATATACTGCTGTTGTTACCACTGTCACTTTTCACTTACTCCCACTGCAGACATACCAGAATATTTCTCTTCTACTTTCTCACATATCCCCACTCATCACGTGAACTTGCATACAAATTTTAATCAGGTAAAGCTTTTTATAACAATGTGTTCCATTAGGATGTTGTCTAAATAAAAATCTTATCCATTATCATAGACATCAGAAATTTGAAAATCATTTTTCTATGAAAGAGAATGTGTGCTTCTGTATAAACATCAATGGTTTAATGAGTGAGCTAGAAATTGAGCATAATCCAGATGACTGGCAGTTGTTTATAGACTCATCAAAGTTCAGCTTAACGGCTGTTACTTCAAAATGGTAGGCTTCCATTTATTCCAGTTTTCCATTCTGTAGTCTCAAAGAAAGTTATGAAAGTATGGCCAAGGTTGTACATGTTTTAAAATATGAGTTTCATTGTTGGAAAATATGTGGTGACAAGGTAATTGGTTTGCTGTTTGGATTACAAGGGGGTTCTCAAAATATTGTTGTTTTTTCGTGTTCGTGGGACAGCCGTGATATGCAAAAACATGCGGTAGTGACAGGAATATGTCCCAGCACCATTGGTTCAGCCTGATAAGATTCTTCTCCCTCCCTTACATATAAAACTTGGGCTGATGAAGAATTTTGTTAAGGCACTCAACAAGGATGGTAGTAAATTTGCATTTCTGCAAGGCAAGTTTCCACATATAACTTACGCAAAATTTGAAGAAGGAATTTTCGTTGGCCCTCAAATCCGTAAACTCTAGGATGACAAAATGTTTGAGCAAATGTTACAAATGGTGGAATTAGCAGATTGGGAATCATCTACAAGAGTTGTGCATGGTTTACTTAGAAATACAATGGAAAAAAGCTATAAAGCTTTGGTCTAAAATTTGTTGAAATGCTACAAAGACATGGGTTGTAGAATGTCTCTGAAAGTATATTTCCTCCCTTCACATCTAGACCTTTTTCTGGAAAATCTGGTTGATATTGGTGATGAACAAGGGGAACAGTTTTATCAGGATATTTCCATCATGAAGAAGAGGAACTAAGGTTGTAAGGACCCAGTAATTGGCAATTAATGTTGGTTTCTTGTGAGGGAAAGCACACAGGAGTATAGAGGCCATCACATGCTACTGAGCACTTTTAAGTAGAGTTACAGGTATATCTCTTAAATATATAGTCCAAATATTATTGCATGCATGTAAAACAACATTTTGAATTAATTCACCATGATATATAGTACTCTACCACATATCATTATATCACAGCAATAAACATAACATAATATCTGATCTGAAACCTCTTAGGTGAGAAGCTAAATGTCTTCATATCTATTTAACCTAACACGATAAATTTCTGTGGCAATTTTCAAAATCAGCAGATCTTTTTCCTAAAGAATCACTTACTTATATTACGGGGGTATGAAACAAGTTTTTTTGTTGGGTAGTTTGTTAGTATCAAATTCTTGAATGCGGTGAAACCATACTACGAGAAAAAAACAACTGAGAATGGAGAAATGGGCATATCTATCATTAGATATAGTGGAGGAACTGTTGCTGCACTTGAAATCAGAGAAGCATATTATTTTGTTTAAGGAATATTGGTGTAGAGGTAAAATAAAGAGAAATAAATGAGGAAAATTAATAAACATGGGGAATCAGAACTTTTTTTTATTCTAATTAAAAGTGGAAAGAGTTTATCTTCTGTGTAAAATGTTCCCAGTAAGAAAAACCAAAGTGTTGAAGCTGTTTAAGCCACTTATGATTACAGAGCAATTCATTCCTTAGTTTTTTATTTTCATGGTTTCCTTTATTGTAAGGTTGCCTCAAGGACAAAGTTTAACAAATACAAACATTAACAAGAACACACTTAAATGGTTGAATATAGCAATAAGAAATACAGTATTATAAATACACAGTATCAAAATTCCAGTTACAAATTTACAAGTGAAGTAGTGGAAGAACATGGGATACTCATTAAATAAGAATGTCATTGATGATGAAGACTATAAACATGATTCCTTAAAAGAGCTATGGAACCCTTCAAAGCAAATGTATCAAATGATCAAATATCTGTGGTGTGTAAGCCTAGAATTTCACAGGTGTCAGCAAAGAACTTAGGAATTGCTTCACAGCCACCAATTAATAACCCAACCACTGTAATATGCGAGAGTTTAAGATTACTATGAATGAAAAAACAGCACTTCTGAAAACATTCAAACTAATTTTCTTTGCAGGTGGAGTCAGACAAAATTTCAATACCATAGCTGGGATTTGAACCACGGATCTCCGATCTCTAGCTGGTTGCTCTACCACTGAGCTACCATGCCAACATATATGGCATAGACTTCTCAACTGACTCGCATGTTTCCCAATAAACCTAAAGGTGATCTCAAATTATTTTGAGATGACAAACCCCAGTGACGACTTACAATGTCTTAAGTACTTTTTTCAGTCTGACTACCTATCCATCTCCTATCCTACATACGGCTTGTGTGAAAAAACAATTAAATTAACACTAATTTGCTTTAATTTGTTATGTTTATTTACCCATAGGAATGCACAATCCCTTATACTGGCAGACATTATCAGCATACTGAATAGGTTCACATTCCTCACTACCAACTGCACCAGAGCCACTGGTTCACATATTTGTTGGGCATTCAGAACATGTTGTTCAGCCAGCTTGAGGTTGATAGAAGTTACATGGACAAGGAGCCAAACCAGTATCCGAGTAGTGTCCAAATATTTGTCTGCAAGAAAAATGTAATTTGTAGGCATCAGCTTTTCTACTATTATATACTAAACAAGCAACAAACATTTTTGTTCTAAATACAAGAAGTATGTATCTTAAATATGTATGATCAAAATCAGAAGGAAAAAGTCTTCTAGGGTTTGTAAAACCACAAGACCGAGGTCCATTTTCTCAGCCTTACCAAAAAAAAAAAAAAAAATAAAATAAAATAATAATAATAATAATACTTTAAAACATACAGCAAAAATGTCATACACTGGTTAATCCAAACAGCAAAGTAAAATCAATATGAGTAAAAATAATAATAATATTGCTAAACCCAAAAAATTAATTGTTCATATCAACTATTAAAATTATGTTCTCAAGGACAATCTAATTTACATTATGTTGGAAATATAAGAACCATGCAGATTTATCCATAACCACAAACTAAGCTACCACTTTTTTCCAGCAAATCTAAATCATCCATTAGGTCAAATGGATGATCCATAATTAGTGCTCAGGTTAACTGAATAACTGTGTTGTACCTGGCTTAAAAGAAACATTACTTGCAGTAAAATAAAAGGTTTCAGGTTTGCTAAGTGAAATGGCTGAATCGAAAATCATCAGTTAAAATTTCTGCCACTTGCAGAGTTTGAGAATACTGTTAACAGTCACACATTTTGGAGATTCTACACAGTATCTTATTGTTAACTCTTGACATACTGTAGAAATTATAATTCATTAACTGTAAATTATTTCCAAAACAGAGATTTCTTAAACTATTCATGCAGAATAAAGGTTCTGTTAGAACTGTTTCATGTTAATAGCTGATGCAATAAAATGAAAGATTGAGTATAAGTGGGTTTCTTTTGTAGCATATTACTGAGAAAAATAAACACAGGAAGATTATTATAACAACAGGAATAAACTGAAGTTTCCCTTTTATCAAATTTTAGACATATAGCCAAAATTAACAGTTTTGAAATATATGAAGCTAAACAAATAATTTGAAGTTATTCTATTTCCTAAACTACACTTCCCCAATTAGGTTTCCTGAGTTGCTGTTCCAAAAAAATTGCCGTCATCCAACAAAAAAGAATAAAATGCAAGCATGAGTTTGTGTTTTAATCATAGAATGAACTCTAAAACATCACATTACCACTACATTGACTCTTGCTAGGTGCTGCTGGTTGCTTAGTAAAAGTATCAGCAGGACAACCCTGGTAGTCTTTTAAAGGCTTCTGTTGGAGGCTCTCCTCTATAGCCGTTAGGAGGGCACTCTGGACAAGGAACTAGATGGTCAGTAGGTGAGTACGTTCCATAACCACAAACTGGGCATACAGTCTGCAATACTCTTGGAACCTGCATAAACATTATGTAATCTATAGAATAATATAGAGTAGGTCAAAAACCTCTTAACCGGCTGCAGGGTGTTTTTATACTGGGCATATGGATACATGATTCCGGACTGCTGCTGTAAATAAGGTCACGCTTCTGACAGAGTTTTGCTCTGCTCTGAAAGTGCAGTACTGTGTTGACAGTGATATGGTGTAGTTCAGTTGTTATGAATGATTTATTATTTTGTGCTGTACTTAATCACAAAATTTATTATGGCTCTGAATATGTTTTCTACTGCATAGCGTATATTTATTTATGATTTGTATATGTTAACTAAGCTCTCGAGCAAAAGTATAATTTGTAAGGTGTAAAAGCTCCAAGTTGTGTAACAGTCCATGAACTTTACAATAAATTTTGGCTCACAGAAGTATTCAGGCTAGAAATCTAAAACACAGCGTATGGTTCTAACCAAAGAAACATTAGACATTGGTCATTGTTTGGAAAATACCCCTCAAAAATTGCTTAAGCAGCTTTTGTAAAGGTATGAAGTCATTTCTTATCGCTCTGTGCAAAGAGGTACTAAATTGCTGAAGTTGAAAACCATAAAATAAGTGTAGCACATGCTCTGTAATTAGGTGAAACTGTAAAAGTTACACATTTTGTGAGTGGAGTTTCATTATTGCATACAATGGTCATATAGATCCACATTTAATATTTTCCACAGACGAGGTTTGGTTCTGCCTTCATTATATGTGTGTACGTAAAATAATGGTTATTGGAGCTCTGAGAAATATAATACTGTTCATGAAGCACCGCTTCATATGAAAAAATTTGGTTCATAGTGTACCATTAGCAGAGAAAGAGTTATAGGGCCAATTTTTTTCGAGTCAACAGTACATACATGAATTGCTCCCCCCTCCCTTTTTTTTTACAGAACTAACAGACAGGGAGCATAGTTTTGCCTTTATGCAATAAGACAGCTCATACGGCTAGTCTTCCGAAGAGAACAATTGAAATTGTGTTCAAATCTGGACATCTATTTCCAACACGTGCTCACTTGGTCTTGCTGTAGATGGGGTGCCCTGGACGCGCGTTTCAACAACCTTCATTGTCATCCTCTTGTCAGCAGACGTCTGCTAACCTGCAAGAGGATGACAACGAAGGTTGTTGAAACACGCGTCCAGGGTACTCCATCTACACCATGACAGCCAGATTTGAACAAAATTGATAGCTTCACTGTATATAATGGCTTTTTTAACATTTTAAAATTAAAATTGTGTTTCAGGACAGAATTATTAGTAGAAATTTAGCTCCCTCGGTCCCCTGACACAAAGTGTACAAGACAAACCCACACACCCTGGAAGAATTAAAACAAAATATCTACCAGGAAATTGCCAGCATTTCTCAAGGTGAACTACGGCAAGTAATGTAAAGTTTCCTAAAGAGGCGCCAAAAATGTATGGACAACGATGGTGGCCAGTATCAGCATGTCCTTTCACAAAGTTGGTATTTAAAGCCTTTAAAAGTAGTTTTAAAAATGTTGTGTGGTCTCATCCGTGCCTTTCTATAACAGCAGCAGTCGGAAAAAGTGTCAAGGATACAGATAGGCAAAACACAGTGCAGCTGGTTTGTTCGTTTTTGACTTACTTATTACCTTTAAATATAATTCACATTTATTATTAAAAAGTGAACAAAATTAAACAAATTATATGTACTTAGGACATTCTTGCTGGGTCCTACAAGTTGAAAATGTTGTATTGAATGTATTTGGAACCAGTGGTATAAAAAGCAAGAGGTTTAGCTGCGCATTTCCCTCCTCCCACCACAGCTGCACAAATACTGGCAGAACATTTCCATTCTTCCCTCTATCTTCTGCCATTCAGGTAAATTACCACACAAATTTGAATTGAGCAAAACTTTTTACAACGATGTGTTATTTTTGATTTCCAAATAAAAAATCTTATTCATTATATACTGCTGTTGTTACCACTGTCACTTTTCACTTACTCCCACTGCAGACATACCAGAATATTTCTCTTCTACTTTCTCACATATCCCCACTCATCACGTGAACTTGCATACAAATTTTAATCAGGTAAAGCTTTTTATAACAATGTGTTCCATTAGGATGTTGTCTAAATAAAAATCTTATCCATTATCATAGACATCAGAAATTTGAAAATCATTTTTCTATGAAAGAGAATGTGTGCTTCTGTATAAACATCAATGGTTTAATGAGTGAGCTAGAAATTGAGCATAATCCAGATGACTGGCAGTTGTTTATAGACTCATCAAAGTTCAGCTTAACGGCTGTTACTTCAAAATGGTAGGCTTCCATTTATTCCAGTTTTCCATTCTGTAGTCTCAAAGAAAGTTATGAAAGTATGGCCAAGGTTGTACATGTTTTAAAATATGAGTTTCATTGTTGGAAAATATGTGGTGACAAGGTAATTGGTTTGCTGTTTGGATTACAAGGGGGTTCTCAAAATATTGTTGTTTTTTCGTGTTCGTGGGACAGCCGTGATATGCAAAAACATGCGGTAGTGACAGGAATATGTCCCAGCACCATTGGTTCAGCCTGATAAGGTTCTTCTCCCTCCCTTACATATAAAACTTGGGCTGATGAAGAATTTTGTTAAGGCACTCAACAAGGATGGTAGTAAATTTGCATTTCTGCAAGGCAAGTTTCCACATATAACTTACGCAAAATTTGAAGAAGGAATTTTCGTTGGCCCTCAAATCCGTAAACTCTTGGATGACAAAATGTTTGAGCAAATGTTACAAATGGTGGAATTAGCAGATTGGGAATCATCTACAAGAGTTGTGCATGGTTTACTTAGAAATACAATGGAAAAAAGCTACAAAGCTTTGGTCTAAAATTTGTTGAAATGCTACAAAGACATGGGTTGTAGAATGTCTTTGAAAGTATATTTCCTCCCTTCACATCTAGACCTTTTTCTGGAAAATCTGGTTGATATTAGTGATGAACAAGGGGAACAGTTTTATCAGGATATTTCCATCATGAAGAAGAGGAACTAAGGTTGTAAGGACCCAGTAATTGGCAATTAATGTTGGTTTCTTGTGAGGGAAAGCACACAGGAGTATAGAGGCCATCACATGCTACTGAGCACTTTTAAGTAGAGTTACAGGTATATCTCTTAAATATATAGTCCAAATATTATTGCATGCATGTAAAACAACATTTTGAATTAATTCACCATGATATATAGTACTCTACCACATATCATTATATCACAGCAATAAACATAACATAATATCTGATCTGAAACCTCTTAGGTGAGAAGCTAAATGTCTTCATATCTATTTAACCTAACACGATAAATTTCTGTGGCAATTTTCAAAATCAGCAGATCTTTTTCCTAAAGAATCACTTACTTATATTACGGGGGTATGAAACAAGTTTTTTTGTTGGGTAGTTTGTTAGTATCAAATTCTTGAATGCGGTGAAACCATACTACGAGAAAAAAACAACTGAGGATGGAGAAATGGGCATATCTATCATTAGATATAGTGGAGGAACTGTTGCTGCACTTGAAATCAGAGAAGCATATTATTTTGTTTAAGGAATATTGGTGTAGAGGTAAAATAAAGAGAAATAAATGAGGAAAATTAATAAACATGGGGAATCAGAACTTTTTTTTATTCTAATTAAAAGTGGAAAGAGTTTATCTTCTGTGTAAAATGTTCCCAGTAAGAAAAACCAAAGTGTTGAAGCTGTTTAAGCCACTTATGATTACAGAGCAATTCATTCCTTAGTTTTTTATTTTCATGGTTTCCTTTATTGTAAGGTTGCCTCAAGGACAAAGTTTAACAAATACAAACATTAACAAGAACACACTTAAATGGTTGAATATAGCAATAAGAAATACAGTATTATAAATACACAGTATCAAAATTCCAGTTACAAATTTACAAGTGAAGTAGTGGAAGAACATGGGATACTCATTAAATAAGAATGTCATTGATGATGAAGACTATAAACATGATTCCTTAAAAGAGCTATGGAACCCTTCAAAGCAAATGTATCAAATGATCAAATATCTGTGGTGTGTAAGCCTAGAATTTCACAGGTGTCAGCAAAGAACTTAGGAATTGCTTCACAGCCACCAATTAATAACCCAACCACTGTAATATGCGAGAGTTTAAGATTACTATGAATGAAAAAACAGCACTTCTGAAAACATTCAAACTAATTTTCTTTGCAGGTGGAGTCAGACAAAATTTCAATACCATAGCTGGGATTTGAACCACGGATCTCCGCTCTCTAGCTGGTTGCTCTACCACTGAGCTACCATGCCAACATATATGGCATAGACTTCTCAACTGACTCGCATGTTTCCCAATAAACCTAAAGGTGATCTCAAATTATTTTGAGATAAACCCCAGTGACGACTTACAATGTCTTAAGTACTTTTTTCAGTCTGACTACCTATCCATCTCCTATCCTACATACGGCTTGTGTGAAAAAACAATTAAATTAACACTAATTTGCTTTAATTTGTTATGTTTATTTACCCATAGGAATGCACAATCCTCCATACTGGCAGACATTATCAGCATACTGAATAGGTTCACATTCCTCACTACCAACTGCACCAGAGCCACTGGTTCACATATTTGTTGGGCATTCAGAACATGTTGTTCAGCCAGCTTGAGGTTGATAGAAGTTACATGGACAAGGAGCCAAACCAGTATCCGAGTAGTGTCCAAATATTTGTCTGCAAGAAAAATGTAATTTGTAGGCATCAGCTTTTCTACTATTATATACTAAACAAGCAACAAACATTTTTGTTCTAAATACAAGAAGTATGTATCTTAAATATGTATGATCAAAATCAGAAGGAAAAAGTCTTCTAGGGTTTGTAAAACCACAAGACCGAGGTCCATTTTCTCAGCCTTACCAATAAAAAAAAAAAAAAAAAAAAAAAAAAAAAAAAATAATAATAATAATACTTTAAAACATACAGCAAAAATGTCATACACTGGTTAATCTAAACAGCAAAGTAAAATCAATATGAGTAAAAATAATAATAATATTGCTAAACCCAAAAAATTAATTGTTCATATCAACTATTAAAATTATGTTCTCAAGGACAATCTAATTTACATTATGTTGGAAATATAAGAAACATGCAGATTTATCCATAACCACAAACTAAGCTACCACTTTTTTCCAGCAAATCTAAATCATCCATTAGGTCAAATGGATGATCCATAATTAGTGCTCAGGTTAACTGAATAACTGTGTTATACCTGGCTTAAAAGAAACATTACTTGCAGTAAAATAAAAGGTTTCAGGTTTGCTAAGTGAAATGGCTGAATCGAAAATCATCAGTTAAAATTTCTGCCACTTGCAGAGTTTGAGAATACTGTTAACAGTCACACATTTTGGAGATTCTACACAGTATCTTATTGTTAACTCTTGACATACTGTAGAAATTATAATTCATTAACTGTAAATTATTTCCAAAACAGAGATTTCTTAAACTATTCATGCAGAATAAAGGTTCTGTTAGAACTGTTTCATGTTAATAGCTGATGCAATAAAATGAAAGATTGAGTATAAGTGGGTTTCTTTTGTAGCATATTACTGAGAAAAATAAACACAGGAAGATTATTATAACAACAGGAATAAACTGAAGTTTCCCTTTTATCAAATTTTAGACATATAGCCAAAATTAACAGTTTTGAAATATATGAAGCTAAACAAATAATTTGAAGTTATTCTATTTCCTAAACTACACTTCCCCAATTAGGTTTCCTGAGTTGCTGTTCCAAAAAAATTGCCGTCATCCAACAAAAAAGAATAAAATGCAAGCATGAGTTTGTGTTTTAATCATAGAATGAACTCTAAAACATCACATTACCACTACATTGACTCTTGCTAGGTGCTGCTGGTTGCTTAGTAAAAGTATCAGCAGGACAACCCTGGTAGTCTTTTAAAGGCTTCTGTTGGAGGCTCTCCTCTATAGCCGTTAGGAGGGCACTCTGGACAAGGAACTAGATGGTCAGTAGGTGAGTACGTTCCATAACCACAAACTGGGCATACAGTCTGCAATACTCTTGGAACCTGCATAAACATTATGTAATCTATAGAATAATATAGAGTAGGTCAAAAACCTCTTAACCGGCTGCAGGGTGTTTTTATACTGGGCATATGGATACATGATTCCGGACTGCTGCTGTAAATAAGGTCACGCTTCTGACAGAGTTTTGCTCTGCTCTGAAAGTGCAGTACTGTGTTGACAGTGATATGGTGTAGTTCAGTTGTTATGAATGATTTATTATTTTGTGCTGTACTTAATCACAAAATTTATTATGGCTCTGAATATGTTTTCTACTGCATAGCGTATATTTATTTATGATTTGTATATGAAAACTAAGCTCTCGAGCAAAAGTATAATTTGTAAGGTGTAAAAGCTCCAAGTTGTGTAACAGTCCATGAACTTTACAATAAATTTTGGCTCACAGAAGTATTCAGGCTAGAAATCTAAAACACAGTGTATGGTTCTAACCAAAGAAACATTAGACATTGGTCATTGTTTGGAAAATACCCCTCAAAAATTGCTTAAGCGGCTTTTGTAAAGGTATGAAGTCATTTCTTATCGCTCTGTGCAAAGAGGTACTAAATTGCTGAAGTTGAAAACCATAAAATAAGTGTAGCACATGCTCTGTAATTAGGTGAAACTGTAATAAGTTACACATTTTGTGAGTGGAGTTTCATTATTGCATACAATGGTCATATAGATCCACATTTAATATTTTCCACAGACGAGGTTTGGTTCTGCCTTCATTATATGTGTGTACGTAAAATAATGGTTATTGGAGCTCTGAGAAACATAATACTGTTCATGAAGCACCGCTTCATATGAAAAAATTTGGTTCATAGTGTACCATTAGCAGAGAAAGAGTTATAGGGCCAATTTTTTTCGAGTCAACAGTACATACATGAATTGCTCCCCCCTCCCTTTTTTTTTACAGAACTAACAGACAGGGAGCATAGTTTTGCCTTTATGCAATAAGACAGCTCATACGGCTAGTCTTCCGAAGAGAACAATTGAAATTGTGTTCAAATCTGGACATCTATTTCCAACACGTGCTCACTTGGTCTTGCTGTAGATGGGGTGCCCTGGACGCGCGTTTCAACAACCTTCATTGTCATCCTCTTGTCAGCAGACGTCTGCTAACCTGCAAGAGGATGACAACGAAGGTTGTTGAAACACGCGTCCAGGGTACTCCATCTACACCATGACAGCCAGATTTGAACAAAATTGATAGCTTCACTGTATATAATGGCTTTTTTAACATTTTAAAATTAAAATTGTGTTTCAGGACAGAATTATTAGTAGAAATTTAGCTCCCTCGGTCCCCTGACACAAAGTGTACAAGACAAACCCACACACCCTGGAAGAATTAAAACAAAATATCTACCAGGAAATTGCCAGCATTTCTCAAGGTGAACTACGGCAAGTAATGTAAAGTTTCCTAAAGAGGCGCCAAAAATGTATGGACAACGATGGTGGCCAGTATCAGCATGTCCTTTCACAAAGTTGGTATTTAAAGCCTTTAAAAGTAGTTTTAAAAATGTTGTGTGGTCTCATCCGTGCCTTTCTATAACAGCAGCAGTCGGAAAAAGTGTCAAGGATACAGATAGGCAAAACACAGTGCAGCTGGTTTGTTCGTTTTTGACTTACTTATTACCTTTAAATATAATTCACATTTATTATTAAAAAGTGAACAAAATTAAACAAATTATATGTACTTAGGACATTCTTGCTGGGTCCTACAAGTTGAAAATGTTGTATTGAATGTATTTGGAACCAGTGGTAAAAAAAGCGAGAGGTTTAGCTGCGCATTTCCCTCCTCCCACCACAGCTGCACAAATACTGGCAGAACATTTCCATTCTTCCCTCTATCTTCTGCCATTCAGGTAAATTACCACACAAATTTGAATTGAGCAAAACTTTTTACAACGATGTGTTATTTTTGATTTCCAAATAAAAAATCTTATTCATTATATACTGCTGTTGTTACCACTGTCACTTTTCACTTACTCCCACTGCAGACATACCAGAATATTTCTCTTCTACTTTCTCACATATCCCCACTCATCACGTGAACTTGCATACAAATTTTAATCAGGTAAAGCTTTTTATAACAATGTGTTCCATTAGGATGTTGTCTAAATAAAAATCTTATCCATTATCATAGACATCAGAAATTTGAAAATCATTTTTCTATGAAAGAGAATGTGTGCTTCTGTATAAACATCAATGGTTTAATGAGTGAGCTAGAAATTGAGCATAATCCAGATGACTGGCAGTTGTTTATAGACTCATCAAAGTTCAGCTTAACGGCTGTTACTTCAAAATGGTAGGCTTCCATTTATTCCAGTTTTCCATTCTGTAGTCTCAAAGAAAGTTATGAAAGTATGGCCAAGGTTGTACATGTTTTAAAATATGAGTTTCATTGTTGGAAAATATGTGGTGACAAGGTAATTGGTTTGCTGTTTGGATTACAAGGGGGTTCTCAAAATATTGTTGTTTTTTCGTGTTCGTGGGACAGCCGTGATATGCAAAAACATGCGGTAGTGACAGGAATATGTCCCAGCACCATTGGTTCAGCCTGATAAGATTCTTCTCCCTCCCTTACATATAAAACTTGGGCTGATGAAGAATTTTGTTAAGGCACTCAACAAGGATGGTAGTAAATTTGCATTTCTGCAAGGCAAGTTTCCACATATAACTTACGCAAAATTTGAAGAAGGAATTTTCGTTGGCCCTCAAATCCGTAAACTCTTGGATGACAAAATGTTTGAGCAAATGTTACAAATGGTGGAATTAGCAGATTGGGAATCATCTACAAGAGTTGTGCATGGTTTACTTAGAAATACAATGGAAAAAAGCTACAAAGCTTTGGTCTAAAATTTGTTGAAATGCTACAAAGACATGGGTTGTAGAATGTCTTTGAAAGTATATTTCCTCCCTTCACATCTAGACCTTTTTCTGGAAAATCTGGTTGATATTGGTGATGAACAAGGGGAACAGTTTTATCAGGATATTTCCATCATGAAGAAGAGGAACTAAGGTTGTAAGGACCCAGTAATTGGCAATTAATGTTGGTTTCTTGTGAGGGAAAGCACACAGGAGTATAGAGGCCATCACATGCTACTGAGCACTTTTAAGTAGAGTTACAGGTATATCTCTTAAATATATAGTCCAAATATTATAGCATGCATGTAAAACAACATTTTGAATTAATTCACCATGATATATAGTACTCTACCACATATCATTATATCACAGCAATAAACATAACATAATATCTGATCTGAAACCTCTTAGGTGAGAAGCTAAATGTCTTCATATCTATTTAACCTAACACGATAAATTTCTGTGGCAATTTTCAAAATCAGCAGATCTTTTTCCTAAAGAATCATTTACTTATATTACGGAGGTATGAAACAAGTTTTTTTGTTGGGTAGTTTGTTAGTATCAAATTCTTGAATGCGGTGAAACCATACTACGAGAAAAAAACAACTGAGGATGGAGAAATGGGCATATCTATCATTAGATATAGTGGAGGAACTGTTGCTGCACTTGAAATCAGAGAAGCATATTATTTTGTTTAAGGAATATTGGTGTAGAGGTAAAATAAACAGAAATAAATGAGGAAAATTAATAAACATGGGGAATCAGAACTTTTTTAATTCTAATTAAAAGTGGAAAGCGTTTATCTTCTGTGTAAAATGTTCCCAGTAAGAAAAACCAAAGTGTTGAAGCTGTTTAGGCCACTTATGATTACGCAGCAATTCATTCCTTAGTTTTTTATTTTCATGGTTTCCTTTATTGTAAGGTTGCCTCAAGGACAAAGTTTAACAAATACAAACATTAACAAGAACACACTTAAATGGTTGAATATAGCAATAAGAAATACAGTATTATAAATACACAGTATCAAAATTCCAGTTACAAATTTACAAGTGAAGTAGTGGAAGAACATGGGATACTCATTAAATAAGAATGTCATTGATGATGAAGACTATAAACATGATTCCTTAAAAGAGCTATGGAACCCTTCAAAGCAAATGTATCAAATGATCAAATATCTGTGGTGTGTAAGCCTAGAATTTCACAGGTGTCAGCAAAGAACTTAGGAATTGCTTCACAGCCACCAATTAATAACCCAACCACTGTAATATGCGAGAGTTTAAGATTACTATGAATGAAAAAACAGCACTTCTGAAAACATTCAAACTAATTTTCTTTGCAGGTGGAGTCAGACAAAAATTCAATACCATAGCTGGGATTTGAACCACGGATCTCCCGCTCTCTAGCTGGTTGCTCTACCACTGAGCTGCCATGGCAACATATATGGCATAGACTTCTCAACTGACTTGCATGTTTCCCAATAAACCACAAGGTGATCTCAAATATTTTGAGATGACAAACCCCAATGACTACTTACAATGTCTTAAGTACTTTTTTCAGTCTGACTACCTATCCATCTCCTATCCTACATACGGCTTGTGTGAAAAAACAATTAAATTAACACTAATTTGCTTTAATTTGTTATGTTTATTTACCCATAGGAATGCACAATCCTCCATACTGGCACACATTATCAGCATACTGAATAGGTTCACATTCCTCACTACCAACTGCACCAGAGCCACTGGTTCACATATTTGTTGGGCATTCAGAACATGTTGTTCAGCCAGCTTGAGGTTGATAGAAGTTACATGGACAAGGAGCCAAACCAGTATCCGAGTAGTGTCCAAATATTTGTCTGCAAGAAAAATGTAATTTGTAGGCATCAGCTTTTCTACTATTATATACTAAACAAGCAACAAACATTTTTGTTCTAAATACAAGAAGTATGTATCTTAAATATGTATGATCAAAATCAGAAGGAAAAAGTCTTCTAGGGTTTGTAAAACCACAAGACCGAGGTCCATTTTCTCAGCCTTACCAAAAAAAAAAAAAAAAATAAAATAAAATAATAATAATAATAATACTTTAAAACATACAGCAAAAATGTCATACACTGGTTAATCCAAACAGCAAAGTAAAATCAATATGAGTAAAAATAATAATAATATTGCTAAACCCAAAAAATTAATTGTTCATATCAACTATTAAAATTATGTTCTCAAGGACAATCTAATTTACATTATGTTGGAAATATAAGAACCATGCAGATTTATCCATAACCACAAACTAAGCTACCACTTTTTTCCAGCAAATCTAAATCATCCATTAGGTCAAATGGATGATCCATAATTAGTGCTCAGGTTAACTGAATAACTGTGTTGTACCTGGCTTAAAAGAAACATTACTTGCAGTAAAATAAAAGGTTTCAGGTTTGCTAAGTGAAATGGCTGAATCGAAAATCATCAGTTAAAATTTCTGCCACTTGCAGAGTTTGAGAATACTGTTAACAGTCACACATTTTGGAGATTCTACACAGTATCTTATTGTTAACTCTTGACATACTGTAGAAATTATAATTCATTAACTGTAAATTATTTCCAAAACAGAGATTTCTTAAACTATTCATGCAGAATAAAGGTTCTGTTAGAACTGTTTCATGTTAATAGCTGATGCAATAAAATGAAAGATTGAGTATAAGTGGGTTTCTTTTGTAGCATATTACTGAGAAAAATAAACACAGGAAGATTATTATAACAACAGGAATAAACTGAAGTTTCCCTTTTATCAAATTTTAGACATATAGCCAAAATTAACAGTTTTGAAATATATGAAGCTAAACAAATAATTTGAAGTTATTCTATTTCCTAAACTACACTTCCCCAATTAGGTTTCCTGAGTTGCTGTTCCAAAAAAATTGCCGTCATCCAACAAAAAAGAATAAAATGCAAGCATGAGTTTGTGTTTTAATCATAGAATGAACTCTAAAACATCACATTACCACTACATTGACTCTTGCTAGGTGCTGCTGGTTGCTTAGTAAAAGTATCAGCAGGACAACCCTGGTAGTCTTTTAAAGGCTTCTGTTGGAGGCTCTCCTCTATAGCCGTTAGGAGGGCACTCTGGACAAGGAACTAGATGGTCAGTAGGTGAGTACGTTCCATAACCACAAACTGGGCATACAGTCTGCAATACTCTTGGAACCTGCATAAACATTATGTAATCTATAGAATAATATAGAGTAGGTCAAAAACCTCTTAACCGGCTGCAGGGTGTTTTTATACTGGGCATATGGATACATGATTCCGGACTGCTGCTGTAAATAAGGTCACGCTTCTGACAGAGTTTTGCTCTGCTCTGAAAGTGCAGTACTGTGTTGACAGTGATATGGTGTAGTTCAGTTGTTATGAATGATTTATTATTTTGTGCTGTACTTAATCACAAAATTTATTATGGCTCTGAATATGTTTTCTACTGCATAGCGTATATTTATTTATGATTTGTATATGTTAACTAAGCTCTCGAGCAAAAGTATAATTTGTAAGGTGTAAAAGCTCCAAGTTGTGTAACAGTCCATGAACTTTACAATAAATTTTGGCTCACAGAAGTATTCAGGCTAGAAATCTAAAACACAGCGTATGGTTCTAACCAAAGAAACATTAGACATTGGTCATTGTTTGGAAAATACCCCTCAAAAATTGCTTAAGCAGCTTTTGTAAAGGTATGAAGTCATTTCTTATCGCTCTGTGCAAAGAGGTACTAAATTGCTGAAGTTGAAAACCATAAAATAAGTGTAGCACATGCTCTGTAATTAGGTGAAACTGTAAAAGTTACACATTTTGTGAGTGGAGTTTCATTATTGCATACAATGGTCATATAGATCCACATTTAATATTTTCCACAGACGAGGTTTGGTTCTGCCTTCATTATATGTGTGTACGTAAAATAATGGTTATTGGAGCTCTGAGAAATATAATACTGTTCATGAAGCACCGCTTCATATGAAAAAATTTGGTTCATAGTGTACCATTAGCAGAGAAAGAGTTATAGGGCCAATTTTTTTCGAGTCAACAGTACATACATGAATTGCTCCCCCCTCCCTTTTTTTTTACAGAACTAACAGACAGGGAGCATAGTTTTGCCTTTATGCAATAAGACAGCTCATACGGCTAGTCTTCCGAAGAGAACAATTGAAATTGTGTTCAAATCTGGACATCTATTTCCAACACGTGCTCACTTGGTCTTGCTGTAGATGGGGTGCCCTGGACGCGCGTTTCAACAACCTTCATTGTCATCCTCTTGTCAGCAGACGTCTGCTAACCTGCAAGAGGATGACAACGAAGGTTGTTGAAACACGCGTCCAGGGTACTCCATCTACACCATGACAGCCAGATTTGAACAAAATTGATAGCTTCACTGTATATAATGGCTTTTTTAACATTTTAAAATTAAAATTGTGTTTCAGGACAGAATTATTAGTAGAAATTTAGCTCCCTCGGTCCCCTGACACAAAGTGTACAAGACAAACCCACACACCCTGGAAGAATTAAAACAAAATATCTACCAGGAAATTGCCAGCATTTCTCAAGGTGAACTACGGCAAGTAATGTAAAGTTTCCTAAAGAGGCGCCAAAAATGTATGGACAACGATGGTGGCCAGTATCAGCATGTCCTTTCACAAAGTTGGTATTTAAAGCCTTTAAAAGTAGTTTTAAAAATGTTGTGTGGTCTCATCCGTGCCTTTCTATAACAGCAGCAGTCGGAAAAAGTGTCAAGGATACAGATAGGCAAAACACAGTGCAGCTGGTTTGTTCGTTTTTGACTTACTTATTACCTTTAAATATAATTCACATTTATTATTAAAAAGTGAACAAAATTAAACAAATTATATGTACTTAGGACATTCTTGCTGGGTCCTACAAGTTGAAAATGTTGTATTGAATGTATTTGGAACCAGTGGTATAAAAAGCAAGAGGTTTAGCTGCGCATTTCCCTCCTCCCACCACAGCTGCACAAATACTGGCAGAACATTTCCATTCTTCCCTCTATCTTCTGCCATTCAGGTAAATTACCACACAAATTTGAATTGAGCAAAACTTTTTACAACGATGTGTTATTTTTGATTTCCAAATAAAAAATCTTATTCATTATATACTGCTGTTGTTACCACTGTCACTTTTCACTTACTCCCACTGCAGACATACCAGAATATTTCTCTTCTACTTTCTCACATATCCCCACTCATCACGTGAACTTGCATACAAATTTTAATCAGGTAAAGCTTTTTATAACAATGTGTTCCATTAGGATGTTGTCTAAATAAAAATCTTATCCATTATCATAGACATCAGAAATTTGAAAATCATTTTTCTATGAAAGAGAATGTGTGCTTCTGTATAAACATCAATGGTTTAATGAGTGAGCTAGAAATTGAGCATAATCCAGATGACTGGCAGTTGTTTATAGACTCATCAAAGTTCAGCTTAACGGCTGTTACTTCAAAATGGTAGGCTTCCATTTATTCCAGTTTTCCATTCTGTAGTCTCAAAGAAAGTTATGAAAGTATGGCCAAGGTTGTACATGTTTTAAAATATGAGTTTCATTGTTGGAAAATATGTGGTGACAAGGTAATTGGTTTGCTGTTTGGATTACAAGGGGGTTCTCAAAATATTGTTGTTTTTTCGTGTTCGTGGGACAGCCGTGATATGCAAAAACATGCGGTAGTGACAGGAATATGTCCCAGCACCATTGGTTCAGCCTGATAAGGTTCTTCTCCCTCCCTTACATATAAAACTTGGGCTGATGAAGAATTTTGTTAAGGCACTCAACAAGGATGGTAGTAAATTTGCATTTCTGCAAGGCAAGTTTCCACATATAACTTACGCAAAATTTGAAGAAGGAATTTTCGTTGGCCCTCAAATCCGTAAACTCTTGGATGACAAAATGTTTGAGCAAATGTTACAAATGGTGGAATTAGCAGATTGGGAATCATCTACAAGAGTTGTGCATGGTTTACTTAGAAATACAATGGAAAAAAGCTACAAAGCTTTGGTCTAAAATTTGTTGAAATGCTACAAAGACATGGGTTGTAGAATGTCTTTGAAAGTATATTTCCTCCCTTCACATCTAGACCTTTTTCTGGAAAATCTGGTTGATATTAGTGATGAACAAGGGGAACAGTTTTATCAGGATATTTCCATCATGAAGAAGAGGAACTAAGGTTGTAAGGACCCAGTAATTGGCAATTAATGTTGGTTTCTTGTGAGGGAAAGCACACAGGAGTATAGAGGCCATCACATGCTACTGAGCACTTTTAAGTAGAGTTACAGGTATATCTCTTAAATATATAGTCCAAATATTATTGCATGCATGTAAAACAACATTTTGAATTAATTCACCATGATATATAGTACTCTACCACATATCATTATATCACAGCAATAAACATAACATAATATCTGATCTGAAACCTCTTAGGTGAGAAGCTAAATGTCTTCATATCTATTTAACCTAACACGATAAATTTCTGTGGCAATTTTCAAAATCAGCGGATCTTTTTCCTAAAGAATCACTTACTTATATTACGGGGGTATGAAACAAGTTTTTTTGTTGGGTAGTTTGTTAGTATCAAATTCTTGAATGCGGTGAAACCATACTACGAGAAAAAAACAACTGAGGATGGAGAAATGGGCATATCTATCATTAGATATAGTGGAGGAACTGTTGCTGCACTTGAAATCAGAGAAGCA
>JAUKNX010000346.1:0-22326 GCA_030762935.1 Hymenopus coronatus | reverse complement strand
CTGAGATTTGTGCTCGACTACGTTTTTTCCAGCTTCAACTGAAAATTAAGTTACCAAAACTATTTATTTCTGTATGGTTTCAATATACCTAATTTAATAATATGCTTGTCTAATATGCTACCAAAAGAGTGAATAAAGCTTTGATAGTAACTTATGTAATTTGTTGGTTGTGATAAAACTGAGGTTCTAGGTAAAACCTGCATTTAACTGACAAAGATTAGTCTAAAGTAAAGAAGGGAAAAAAGATTAGAGATAAACACATATGTTTAGTTAAAACAATTGTAAAGTTACTTATATTCTCCATTTAATGCATTTCTTTTATCTCTTTTATAAGGGTATTGCTTAATTACTGTAACTATTTTACAGCACGGTTACTAACATACAAATTATCATTGTGCAGGTTGATTAACATGTATCACAGAGGTAGCAGATACTGACAGTGTTGACTAAACTACTTAACTTCTCCATTATTTATTCAACCCAGTCTTTAATTCGCTAGGGCCGTGCCATGGCCGAGTGGTTAGACCATTTGCCTCTCACCTAGACGGCCCTGATTTGATCCCAAGCAACTGCATGTGAGATTTGTGGTGGACAAAAACATTTACAGCAAGAAGATTTCATTAAATAGCAATTAAAATTTTGCAATTCCATGTTTCATGCAAGATAATTGAGGAAAACAGCTTTGAAAACCATAAAAAAAAAGTTTTTTTTTTTTATGCCATCTGACTTTACAGATTCCGGTAGGTCAGTTGTTAGTCACCACAGTTTCAAGTTCTGCCTTGCAAATGAGTGGCCTGTATACTCACATTATTGTGTAGTTCCTCACAATAATTAGAATTTGCAGCTCTTCAGATAAAGAGAGAGGAAGAGGTAGCAACTGTGGTATAAATAGTGACATGAAGCACAAAGACAATGAAATTGCATAGAGGAAACTCTGGATTCTTTGACATTTATTAAGGTTACTCTGTTTTTAGGAAAAATTTGAGAACATGATAAAATTTGTTTCATCAAGCAATCACTGCAATTTCAAACAACAAGTTAACACTATGGTATCACTTATTAAAATTACATTACAAAGATGCATAAGCCAACACCTTTTAATTCTGGTAGACAGAAATCTGCTCTAAATTGTTTGATTGAGTATTACCTAGCTATATTTAGGAAACCTAAATGTTTACAAAATAAGCTAGAACTGTTGTTTGTGGATGCCGATTAGAGAAGCATTAGTGCTTTAAAAGCTTTAAAAGTATGGTGGCAAAAAAGGTTGGAAGATGTATTCCAGGAACTATGTAAGTTGTGTTCACTTGTAGTATTTCTGCCCTCCATTAGTATGTCCATAAAAATAAGTTTTTCATGCCAAAGGGTTAAAAATTTGCTTACAAGAGCAACTTCTTAACAACCGTTGTCATTTCTGGCCAACCTTTTATATTCAAAGTGATCTCTATGAGCTGCAGGAAAACCCTAACCTGTTATACAATATCATTCTCAGATTTGCAGTTTTAGAGTACCTACAGAAGAATGCACCTAGTCTACCAAAAATAAAGTATGATTAAAATACTTTCTTTTTCTATGATCATGATTTCCCAAACAGTTACAAGGGATTATTTTTAAGGTCTGACATTTCATTCTTATATTTGTTTTGAAATCAAGCATTAATATTTTCTGTTTCATATCATCTTGTAATCATGTTCTAGTGTAATATGATACTGCACTATATGTTCTTATATAACTCAAACTTTATAACTGCCTTCTAAACACAGATACAAATATTTGGACAAAATAATTATTTTTTTTACAGTTTTGAAAGTTTTTTGTAGTATTTTACCTGTTTTTGGAGTTCTGAGCTACCCCTGTGGTAACATACTGGAAAATATCACATAGTTAATACCAGAAGTAGATACTAGCATATAGGAGAATGGTTCTGAAAGCCATGACAGTTATATTCTCTTCAGTCAATCATAGACCATTAAAAGAAGAATTCACTCTGAATTAGGCTCTGCACTAACATGTTATCATAGTCCATTTAGTATATGCTGAGCTGTATGCTTGGCAATTCAATGAAAGTTAATAATGACAATTTCTTCCTCTTATAGGATCACAGAAATAAGGAAAATTCACAGTATTATTATTACAAAATGGATAAATATTTTAAGAATGTCTTCAGGAAGGCGCTGATTCTCTGATTCTGGTAGCATATGTCCAGTTTATATTAATGAGGAATGCTAACCTGTATTCATTCAATCTGCTAATTCAGTCAGGATCTGTGTTGACTTCATCATCAATGCCATTACTTACACCAGTTATGTCCTTTCACTGAATCTGTGTAAAGCCAGGAGCTGGAAGCCTTATTTCAAAGATTTGAATCCTCTCTATGTTTGGATATACCCATAATCTTTTGAATGAGAGCCATGGGCATGCACAGCAGAGGAACCAGTGGAACCTTGGTTTCTCCATTCATTATGCACATTGCTCATTTTAAATAAAAAAGGAAACTGCAGAAGGAATAAAGTTAAAGGATATGAGGGTGAAAAGAAAATTTTAAATTAAACACATGAGGCAATAGAAGTGGAAACTAGTGACAGCAACAGCAACTCTATAGTGAGAGTTAGGTGCTGCAACCAGCCTAACAAGTATGCTTCATTTGAAATGTAATACTTAGAAAATTGGCAATGTAATCATGACACATCAATGATGGATGAGATACTGTGGACACATTACCTCTATTTGAAGTCAGCAGCCAAATACATGCAAATGTGACTTGGTCAGGATTGTGAGAGAGGATGATCTTAAGCTACTCATGTTAAAAGCTAAACTAAGATTCACTATGAAGCAATAGCATCTGGAGTGTTTATTATTAGTGTTCATGTAGCAGAAACTTGCAACAGATGCCAGTTCCAAAGATATTGTTGAAGAATTCGAGAGCATGGTCCTTTTAGGAGTCAATTTTAAGTCAGTTAGGTACATTTTGAGTGTTACCAAGTCTTTGTCTCATTTTTTCCAACGTTTGCTTTTGTAAAACCTGTAAATATTACTTCAGTTCAAGTGAAACTTTAAATCACCAATTTTTAAAGAAAATAAATAAATCAAGTCCTGTTTAAGGCTAACTATTAATGTGTTAATCTTAGAAACTTGGAGTTTTGGATTCTAGAAAACCACAGATTTTGATAGCAAGTTATGAATATAATACTTTTCAAAGTTTGCTTTCAGGAGGACCTTCAAATGCCATTCCTCTTTTTTCCTGGGTATAGTCCAAAGCCATCTGATCCCTGCAACGGGCCTGTCATTGTAAGAACTCTGAACATGTCTATGATGACAGGCCATAGTATAGCCAAAATACAAATAAAGAGAGTAATTGTATTTTACTTACTTTTGTAAGGGAATCGATCCACTTCTACGAAATAATCTCTGCGTTCATCTAGTTCATACTCTTGTCCCAGGTGGTTATACTTTGGTCCAAGGAAAACCCTGATATAAACATCTTGATTCTTATCACTGTTAATATGTATGCTGTAGGTGAAAGGCTTGTGATTCAGACGAGCCACTTGCCTCTAATGTATACATTCTGACAATCCTCTTCTTCTCCAACAGTTACCACATTATCCAGATCAATTTCAAAGTAATCAAAGTATGTAATAAGTTTGCCCACCTCCACATTTTCCACTTTCACTCCTGGGAAGTCCAGCTAGTAACAGCAAAACCAAAACGTAATAAGTGCTAGGTTTTATTTTGAGTTTTGAATTCAGTATAAGTTACTGAAACATAAGTTATACTAAAATAAACTGAAATTAAGAAATGTATAAAACTTTTCAGCCATGGACCAGTCACATACCCTCCCTAAAAATAAATAAATAAATAAATAAATACCTACATAAATAAATAAATAAAAGTACTATTTTTATAAATGCAATTAACAGTTAAAATTAAGTATTTAATAATAGAATTCTAAAACTCAAATGTATTTATGTGAGTTTATATTACAGCAGCTAAAATATTTCAAATATTCTTCACTATGTCTGAGATACAAATCAATGGAAGAAATATTTAACTCACCATTAAATGTGCTAGAAGAAAAAACCATTTTGTTTTGTTCTTTTACGAAAATTAATATTTTATAGAGTAAAAGGGAAGGAAGTTAATCTAATTAAATTCTGCCTTCAAAGAGGCAATGGTTTGTGGAAGTAAATGTTTTCTTTAAGACAGTCAAATTAGATGTCCTTCAGGGTTTCATTTTGAGCTCATTTTTGTTAATTGCTGTAAATGTTATACCAGTTGCTATACCTGAAAGAATAGCTGAATATGCCAATAATACCATGATTTCTAAGGCACTTGATAACAGCAATGTGGATATGGATGTAAATTTAAAAAATATTTCAATTGATTTGATGCTAATGACTTAAACCTAATTGTGAAAAAGACCAACTTATGTCTTTGGTCTTATGATTAATATAAGAGATGGTTTTCCATTTAAGTCACTGGGATTTCATCTTGACAGCAAACATGCTTGGAAATGTCATACCAATTGTGTGTTTAAATTTGTCAATGATGTTTACTAAGAAGATTAAGGCCATTATATCCCAAGAATGCTATATTGAATATTTATTATGTATCCCTCCATTGTTATTTGAACTGTGGAGTTTTAATACAGTGTAATGATACTGCTGCTATGGGTGTGTTTATTTTACAAAATGTGGCTGTGAGAGTTATTAAAGAATGTGGTTCTTATGCACATTGTAGACCTATTTTTAAGGATTTTAGAATTTTTGCTCTTTGTTCCCTTCATATTTCAGCTAATCCATCGTGTTTAGATAGTAATTGAAGGGAAGAAGTTTTAGCAAACAATTTACACAAGCATAATACTAGAAATAAATTCATTTTAGTTTTCTGAACATAGGTTTCCTCATAGAAATGAAAGTTATACTGTTTTAAGTATTAAGAAGTTAAGTCATTATGATTAAGAAGCACCTATTAATGATATCAATATTTTTAAATATAGAATACCAAATATGCTTTTAACACATAAATTTTATACTTTACAGACATGTATTGATAATGGCTTGTATTTTGCATGCAATTTTACATTTATTACATAAACAAATTATAATCATGCATTTACTAATATTGCAAAATTAATTTGTTTTTATTATTATAATTATTATTATTATTATTATTATTATTGTTGTTGTTGTTGTTGTTGTTGTTCTTGTTATTAATTATTGTTGCCAACAGTTAATTTTCAACAGTTTATATTTTTATGGTTATAGGTGAATCATCAAATTTCAATGTTGGTTTCCTTTTTATTAATATAAATAAAAAACAACAAGTGCTTGATATTTATGCAAAAACAAACTTCAAAAACTATAGACAAGTTTATTTACAACAATTTAATTTACCTCTTCATGTGTGTAGCGTGGTAAGTAGTTCTTATAACGCTTAAAGTAGTGTTCAAGTCGCTTATAAATCTGGTAATGAGCAGGATCTCTCAACATTGTTTCAAAGTGTTCCAGAGCACTTGGTGCTACCTGTACAGCAATAAATAATACCTTTGTTATGAAGGAACAAAAACAGAGCTCTAGGCTTAAAAATATGTTATTAGCAAATACTCTTTTCCTTTTTCTCTGAAATAAAAGTAAAATAAAGAAACCATTAAACAGCAACACACTTGACATAGATGCCCAATTAAGATATTAACATTATTTTATGGACTAAACGGTTCACATCAGAATATATAAAGTGGAACCTTGACTTTTCAGCAATAAGTTACTTGAAAGATTAGTCCTCATTTTGGGTTTGTCTCAGCTTTTAATTTCTGATTGTTTTGGGGATTAGGGATGCTTACATATAATTGCAACATCTGTGTGCAAAGCTATTTTTATGTCAACACCAAAGAAAAGAACTGTTTAATAAATGTATGCACAAAACCTATCCCTTTCTCCAAAGATTAAATTTGTCCTTTTAGTGACAATATTCTCGTCTTCAATTAACTATTAGTTTGGAAGGGGTATACACAGGCTTTAGAACTTTTCACTATTTTACAGATTCTTTTTCTCTGTGAGTTTTGTTTCTGAATATGATGAGTACATAAAAAAATAATTGTATTATTGTTTATAAGGAGGAGGACTTCACAGTCTATTCCTCAAAAATTCCAATATAAAGGTTGTAGCTTTGTGTAAATATCTTAATTATTTGATATTCTAATCAAAATTGTTACAACTATATTTGAATGAACAAACCAACACTGAAAATGTTTGCTTGTAAAAATTAGTTTTGGCACATTTTCTTGATAATTTTCCTTTTGTACATTAGGGAAATGCTGAACTTAAATAATGGTATTTATCTGGAATTTCATTTTAGATTTATCCTGTTTAACCTCCCACCCCACAAACATATACACACACACACACACACACACACACACACACACACACACACACACACACACACATACACATGCACATGCATGAACAGACTTCTTTTTAGTCAGGGTGCCTCTAAACATGTATTTCTGGTGAAACCCCAACATACAGTTTTTGTGGGGAGTGCAGTACTTCATTACCTACTAGCTGAAAAATAGTCATGAAACCTACTGGAACTTCCTTCAAATTTGGTGGAAAGAAAAGGAATCAAACTTATATGCTGGTTTCAATAGATAAATGAATGAAGAAAATTCACCAACTACTAAATACTCCCATTCTTTACCAAAAGCATAGATACAAATTAAACAATTAGAGCTCTTAGATCTTTTAGTTTCTAGTGCTATGATGAATGAAGAAAATAATATAGCACTGAGAGGAAGTATCTAGATCAATGCTATTTAAGTTAGCATTAATTAATGTTGGTTTTGCAGAATACATATAAGGACATTTTTAAGTCACGTTAGTTATCCATTATTTTCATTTAACCATTAGCACCTTCTCCTCTGTTATGATGAATAAGCAGGGTTCTACTTCAGGAGTTAATAGAAACACACTTTTCTGAATGTATTTACCCCATATTTGTGGAAAGGATCTGCACTGTGACCAACAAGGACATGATAATAATGAAACAATGATCCATAGTAGCGCCAGAATGGTCCATCATAAGCACCTTCTATTAACTTTCCTAGCACATCAATTCCATTCCAGTCTTCCATTGAATGTTTGTTCAGCTCCACCTATGCAAATACATAAACTGATTTAATGATATGGAAACTATTACTTATACAATACATTTTTCTATCTACTGATTTGTAGATCTAGTATATGGCGTTTAGGTACACATTTTCTGTTAAAAATAATACCAAACTGAGTGTCTCACTGAACAAATTATTCAAACTGACAAAATTTGCATGACACAAGAGGTGGTCATAAAGTTTTAATTATCACTTCGAAAAAATAAACTTAAGTAATTAGGTTTTTGTCCTGGTAAACATTTAAATCCCTGCACCCCATCACTGTAGCACACCACTAGAGGAGCCAAAACAAAATGGCACAGCTCACTGATAAGGTGGAATTTTATGCATTAATTAATTTGCTGCATTTGAAGGGGAACAACACTACAACAATTCATGCTGTGTTGAGGGGAGTGTATGGCAACTATGCACCAACATATGACTCATTGGTCAGGGCTTGCAGACACTTTCAGTATGGTCATCTGAGTTAGGAAAAAGCAAAGACCTTAACCATCATCGAGCAAGGCAACGCTGAGTGTTTTTTGGAACATCCAAGGTGTGCTGCTGACAGATTATGCTCATAAGGGGAAAACCGTCACAGGAGCATATTACTGGAAATCTCCTGACTAGTTTATGGGAGGCTATAAAGGCCAAGAGTCATGGGGAAGCTGTCCAAGGGGGTCCTTCTGCTTCACAACAACATCCCAGCTCATTTTGTACAATACACAGTCACATGTGCTGCTTTTTTAGGCTATCAAATTTTGCCTCACCCCTCATATTCCCCTTATATGGCACCCAGTGACTTGCTCCTCTTTCCTCTGATGATTAAAACCATTGTATGGCAGGCATTTCCAGAATGACAACGAGGTTATTTATGAGGTAAAAAGTTTCCTGAATAAATGCTGACTTCTACAACCAACTTCCTCTGTCAAGTCAACCATCACTGGGAAAAATGTTTCGTATTAAAGGGTGAATATGTAGAATAGGACTAATAGCATCACCAAGTCTCACGGACACAGCTTCATTTTTTCAGGTGATAATTAAAACTTTATGACCACTCTTCCTATATGTGTACAGATTAAAGGAACAAAGTTGTTCTGAATGGTATACAAAAATGGCAATGACACACAATAAAACTGTTACATATTTTAGGTTTACCTCTTCATCAGGAAAATAAAAAAATTAGAAGCACACACAAAAAGAAACCATATTTGACATTGACTACCTACATCCTTGTGACCAGTACAATTAAATACACAGCAAAGACACCATTTGTGCACTACTGCCTGGTATCGTCACTTAAAAAGTATAATAAATATTTTTTCTCTATTTCAGCTACAGACATGCTACCTACTGATTAAGTAGTTTATTCTGCTTCTTCATAAATTGTCTATTCTATATAGAGAGTGTGTTTTTCTCTTAATTGAATTGCTGTATTTGGATACTATTTATCCTGAACTGCAAATTATAATTAGGATTATATTACAATTGAGAATGTTTTATTTATTAAAATGCTTAATATGGTTTGGTAAGTTAATTGGAAACAGTATCATTAGACATAAAGGAAGAAGAAAGTGATATACACTTAGAAATAAAATACAAATGCATAACATTAGTTACTCATGTTTAAAACTGCATGTACTCACATCAAAGTAATAACCAGAATCAATGGCATCTTGAATTCTCTTCTCATATGCCTTTACATCTGAGACATGGAAAAGGTCATTGTTGCTAGCATAAACATTGCCAGGTCTTACTGGAACCTGTTCGCCGTTGTGGTACCTTAGCTTAGGGTTATAAGATGTCTGCAAATATAAGGAGAACCAAAGTTACTTAAGATTCTTTTTCTTCATTTCTGCCTACTCTAACTGTGCTAAATTTTGCACTTCTTTCTAGCTCTATATGCAGGTAGGTTACCTACTTCTGAAGTGGTTTATAATTATAAATGTAAGAACAACTACACAGTCAGTTAGCCTACATCAGTACATAGTTAAGCACAAGTATATTTTAAAACATCTCAAACTTAAGAAATACTATTTTTTTTCTATCTCACAGGAAAAGAACGATAAACTATACATGTAGCTTGCAACCACTTTTTAGTTTTTAGATGGATTATTTGGTAGTTAAAATATTGTTTCTCTTTATTTGTTAGTTTAATATCTTCATACTATTTATATTACCTTCAAAGGCTCCTTATAAGAGAAACCTTGAAGTTCTGGAAGGTCATTGGAGAGGCGTTCTAAAACATAGCGTGCATATAGTTGTTTCTGAACATAGTAGAAGAGTTCACCCTGTCTGTCAAATTTTTGTCCATATTCTGTAGTATTAAACCAAGTTGGATAGAAATAGTGGTAGTATGTCCAAAATGCATTTAATCCCACATCTTCAGTGAAATATTGCAAAATATCTTCTTCATTATATACTGTTTGATTAACATTGATCAAGTAAGTTTGAGGTGCTGTATTTCCAACTTCTGAAAAAAATAATAAATAGAAGAAATAAAATGCCAATAAAGAGAAAACTATCATTTAAGACAACGTTGAGTACATTGTTTAGTACACATGGTAAAATTGATACCATGAAGAGAGTGCCTGAATGCTGTAGTTACAGTTAGAGAATATACAGTGGGGAATTCTGATGTAGCGCTTTTATTATGGTCAATGTGTCCAGCATTTTACATTTACATTATATAAATTATATTCTGCTTTTCCCTAGAGTCTTTAATTTTTAATTGTTGCAGGAATTGTCTTTTATAACATGACAAAGCAAAAAGGAAATTATGCCACAAAACTGAATGTACCTACTGAAGGTACACCTAGTTATAATTATCAATCAACGCCCTCGTAAGTGTTCAGGAGATTTAGAATTCAAATATGTATATATTGCTTCAGTGATAACAAAATGATTAAACTGATTAAAACTGGTATTATAAACTATCATGTTGTAGTTACTGTATAGGAGAAACTGCAATGCAAATTTACAGCTCTTCGTTTGATCTGTTCTTTCATGTAGTGAAATTTTATATTTGCATAACTTCATGCTCAGTCATTTACATAGAGTAAAGCAGTGATGACAGGCAAGTTAAATGGTGTTGGGAGTTCTAATTCATTAAAAAAAGGTCTTGCACTGGAAATTTATCATAATTTTTAATAACCCAAGCAATAATAAATAATGCATTGGTATTAATTTAGTTGGAAAATTATTCCTCTATTAATGGTTTCCTTCCACCGGTCCTATTTTGCTAAACTTTTAGAAATGTATAGTTCCTCACCTTTTTGTCTTGCTTCATAAGCCTTCTCAATAACTTCATTATCAACAAATGGGAATGGATAGATCTCATAAACAGGTGGAATGACTATATCTCCAGTATCTGGACGATGAAAAGTAGCTACATTAAGAGAGTAGATGAACATGCCTTCATTTACACGATCTCTGGCCCATGCTGCCGTCTAAAAATAAGAAACACTTATTTAAAAATTGTTATGTATAGATGAAATTCAGGATTTCCAATATGTGTAAGCTTTTAATGAATTCTGTAGCACCTTTCAATTGTCTAAGTGAAACCAAAGCTGAAATGATGCAAAATCACAAGGATATATGCAAAGATACATTTAACTGATATGTGGAAAAAGAAGCCAAATCAATTTCTCTATCATTTCTTTTTATATTCACCAACTACCATTCAACAGCCCAGATACTTCTTTATATTTGTAAATAATTGTGTTTGAGATGTCCTTTAGTGATGAAAATGCATTTCCTTTATTTTCTACCAGAATCATTTTAAAAGTTGTTTAGTTTCTAGAAAATAGGGAAAATTTACTTTATTCCTTTCTTCACCAACTAATTAGATTCTAAACTGATACTACAATAATATTTATAGTGATAGTTTGTTTGCTATTATATCTTCATGATACCATAAATTCTATATATATAGGTATTCTCAAATCTGTACTGCTAGAACTGCTGTCTTGCAAAGTACAGAAGAGGCAAATTTCCCTTTGAATGAAGCCTCTCCGTCATTAACAATGATTACTGTAATATTTTGCTTCAATTTATGTTAAATTTAATATTTTGTACTAAACAGAATTGTTTCTTCATATGCTGCCTCAGCCCTCAAGAGCTTTGGGCTACGAACCCGACTGCTGGCCTTATGCTCATTTACACATGATAAGGTGAATCATCATCCAACTGATATGTAGAAGTGATGTGACCAGCATCATGCATTACCTAGCCGGAATGATAATAAAGTGATGATTAAGTGTGACAAAGAAAAGAAATGAGACAGACATTTTTCATTTAGAATATTGTGTATTTAAAGCATTCTATGTGAATGTGATAGCATGTAGATATATGCTGTACCTACTTTATTTTTAGATTGATTGGAGTCATAATGTCACAACTCAAAAACAAAAAGAATGTATGCTTGTATTGTAACAGTTATTAATCAACATTTTCTATGTAACTTAGCAATGTTAGCAATATTGGCTACCAAATATCTTAACAATGTTCTTACCGTTATGTTTGTTAAATGAAAGTAGCTAAACCTAATCATAACAACAGAAGCTAATAATTAATTATCAATATAGCACATATTAAAGTAGAGTTCATACATTGCACTTACCTTATAAAATATCTCATAGTCATTGGCATAATAAAAAAGTTCAAAAAGTTTAATAGTTTGTTGGCGGTGCTTCACATAATATATTGAAAAAGGTTCACCCCTTGGTACGAAACCTTTCTTGTAGTAAGCAAGGAACTGTTTCACTACTCGGGGATGCTGAAATGGAAAATCAGGATATTAGAGAGAAAATTTCAGTAATTTACCCAAATAATATTACATAGTTTGAGCATTTATTCCTTTAGTCTGTAATTCTAACATTATATGTTAAAAACATCCACTCATTGTTATTCAGAATTATGACAATTAATACTGCTTAAATAAATCTGTACTCTATTGCTTTTTTGTTACAAAACTTCAATTTAATTCTGTATGAGGCCATTGCAGCATTTTGTATTTGAGTTGAAATTATCAAGCAAGGGGGACACTGTAATCATGAAGGTTAATTTTCAGTAATTTGAAACCAGTGACAAAGTCTCCCATGTATAGCATCTGAAATACTGCTGTAAAACTTACATTTGATTAATAACTAAAGTTCATGTAATAAAAGAAATACTCTTTCTATAAAGAGTTCCCAATTTTTAGAAGACATGCTATACAGAATTATTTTGTGATATTAAAACTTCCAAGTGAAAATTTACCTTGTAATTGTTGATGTTAGCTTCTATGTCATAGTTGTTTCCAATCTCTGCCTGATCTTTGTACATATTTGAGTGGTGGATACGCACAAACAGCTTTAGAAAATCTCTTTGTTTTGAAACCACATCTTTACCAGCTAAAACATAAGGAAACAGAGGTAACATTGACTTGTTATTGTAAATATTAACAATTCTAGTGCTCAATAGCTATGACTGATCATTTAAATATGTAAATGAATATGTGTTCCCTATTACACTTTTATAAGAGCACTCACATACAGACTGTTATTTAAACTCCTTTGGTGCTTATAATCACATTAATTCTTATGCAGTATTTATTACTCAATAAAAGCCCATAAATTATCCAAATAATACAACTGGATTTTATGACCATTGCCGAGTGTTTTCCTGCATACTTAAGAACTATACCTACTGATATTTAAAACCAAATAGTGAGTATTAGATTAAGCTATATTAAGAAGCTATTCCTTAATGGGTATTTTTTTCCTCCTTCTAGAAATATTTTGAAATGCATGAAAAAATTAATAATTCTACTTCAGTAAGTAAAATAAAGTCAAGCTGGAATATTACTAATCTCAATGTACTACGATCAAAAGTACTGTGTTAAAGGCTGATCAGAATTCTTAATTCTCAAGAATTATTTTTAGTCTAAATTTGTTTACCAATGACAAAAAGAGCTGCATTTAAAGTAGATGTGTTTGCTTGAAGTGATGTTATAAAATGGTTTTCCTTGCAACTGAGATTGATAATACCATATTTTATCATGGTGTTGTCAATTATGCATGCACCATGCAAGCAAAATATTAAAGGCCCTTGTGATTGATAGTGAGCTTTTCTTCAGCTACACTATGTAAATCTTAATCTTGAAAGATGCTCTCAGGAATGTAAACATTGTGCACAATTTACAGTAATGTAACAGCTGCCAACAGTTAGCTATCAACAAGTATTCACTGTCCACTAGTGAATGGATTTTCAACCTGAAAGTATTAGCAAATTCAGAAGTGGTTTATTCCATCACAATAGGTCACTTGACACTACCTAGGAAAATCACATCTGACTGGGAGTGAACAGAAGTGAATGCCTTGAGATATTGAGAACATGGACTACTATTAAGGAACCCTAGATACCTTCTTGTATCGTACCTAAAATTGCCACCATGTTTAGACATTATGGTTGAAATTAATAAGATGAAGCTATATGCACTGCTACAAATGGATCAACAAGTTATGTGGATAGCTCTCTCTGCTTAAAAGTATCTAAAGAAGTAATCATGTGGGTCCAACAAATTTCTTTGAAGTGGGAATTTCCCAATCACCAAAGGGGAAAGAAACATTTATGAAACTTCTATAAACTACTTGAATACTGATTATTCTGCATATAATAACCATGAATTTGTTTGAGGTATTTATTTGCTCAAGAAATTATTCTTTCTAAGAAATGAATTTGTATTGCTTACTTTGCAGGATGAAATTGTTATTACTCTGCTGAAAACATCATGCTAAATTCTAGTTTATCATATTTCTCCAGTGGTGCACTAAGGCCTTTTAATTATTGCCTTAATTGTGTAAATAATATTTGTATATTATATTTTTATGAACCATATTTATATAACAAAAGCTTAAGAGTATAATGAACCTAAAGACAGTACAGGTTAAATTGAGCACACTGTTGCCAGTTGTACTATAACTTTAGTGCTTAGCTGAGATCAGTTTAGCAATTTAATGTCATTTTGGAATGATAGGAACATCACCAAATATTAAAATATCTGCACCACTATCTAAGGCTATAATAAAACATTTATTTTTCACCTGCATTTTATTTGTCTTCTGTATAATTTCAGTACTTTAAAATCCAATTTCACAAACATAAAAGATATAAAATACGGAGATGTAAAATATTAAAGGCTTAATTTTTTAAGGTAATGTCATTGTTTACTCTCACAAAAATTACATTTATAGGGGTAGAATGGTTTAAAACAACAAAGAATGGACGCTGCACCAGATTCTATTTTGTGGTATTACATTGCATTGCAGTAATCTAGCATATTTTAATTTTCCTCACCCTTTGTTGCTTTTAATAGCATTCATATAGGTTCTTTCATTCATTGCCTTTCACCCTATGCACTACTTTTTCTGAAAATCTGATAGCCTCAGTTGTTCCTCTCATTGCCATATTAATACTCATTTTACCTGAATACGCTTTTGCATTCATTATTATTTTCCAATTCTTTTTGTTACCAACATTTCATCTCTTCCAAGCTCCTGCTTCCATAACTATAAACATTTAAATAAAATACAAAATAAATTTCCAAAATAACATATCACTTTGTTCCATGTGCTATAAAGACTTCCTTACATATGCTAACCTTTTCAGCTACACACCTTCTACCTCGCGCCTGGAGCTGAATAGTGGACTTCTTTTGTTTGTCATTGACAATGAATGCAATAAGTTACAGGATTCCAGCTTCTTTTGAAAAAATTTCTCCTATACCTATCAACATTTTCTCTTGCTTAGTACCCATTATAAACCCAATAACAAAATAGTTTCTTCCTTCTTGACTTGTCTATGGCTTAAGTATAGTGCTTTCCGAAAATCTTATATTTAAAAACTCATGACACTCATCTTAGTAAAGATAGAGAATTTAAACTCAACAGGTGTCAGGGCTCTAGTTTACTACAGCTAAGAAAAATATATTGTATTCTGATCTTTAGTTTATTGACTACTATCTGTTAGGTATAGGAACAGCAAATATGATTTTCTTTAGAAAGTGGGCTCAGAGAAATCTATAACTACTCTAAAATTATATAATTTAACAGAGAAGAATATGTGTTGAACCTAAAAATCAACTACTTAAATTGTGTTATTAGAAACTTGGTGAGAGGTGAGTAGAACAGGATGAAGCTAATGGAAATGTGTATACATTAGATAGAGATAGAGGTATTCCAATAAATTACCTCCATACTCACTTTTATGGTTGAGGCAAGCTTATTGACTACTTTCAATGTAGGGCGCTTTTGGGTGCATGTTTACTTATATTTTGTTGTGTATTGTCAGTTTCTATAATGTAGGGATTAAGGGTATTGATGGGTTTTAAAATGCGAAAACACTTATAAACATATAGTTTTTAATACTCCATTAAAATTCTCTTTTTACTAGCAAAAATACATTTTTGGAAATTTCAAATTTATAAAACTGATGACTGTGATACATATGTATTAATATAATTGTATTATATGTAATAATTTAAAAACAAATAAATATTAATATTAACTAATTCTAAAAAATGGCTTTTGGGAATTCCAAAAGAAAAGAAAATGTCATAGTATTTTTACTTTTAATGAAAAGTAATTTTATTTAATATAGGAAATATTTAACTCTCTATAACAATAAGGCTAGTGTGCTATAAACTATTTTAATTTATTTCTAAGCCTGTTATAAGCACCAAAAGTATTTCAATTTAATCCCTTCTTAAAACTATCAAGTTTTTATCATGAAAAACAACAAATCTATATAGAAATTATAATCATTTAATGTTTTGCTCTTTGTTTGAATAAACCTGCAATAATCAAGAGTGAATAAAATATTATTCATACATGTAACTTCTCAATTTGGTCATCTGCAATAAAGCATAGGTATCTAAAAATGACCTCCATATTGTAAACTTACAGAGTATATTTCTCTTTGCATGGACATTGTTGCTCTGTATTAACTTGACTGGCAGTTTTATCTGTTATAGTACTAACATATTCATTACCAAGAAGCCTATGTCCTTTATGCACCTCATTTTTATACACATGCATGTTTCTCACACCCTTTTTCTTTCTATGTAAATTTTAAGCTTCATGTGCACCATGTTCTTTATTGGAACTAGAAATTTTAAAAACACCAACAATCTAACTTCTGTGTATTTCTTACAAAAGTGGCTCATTAAAACCATGAAAGAGCATACTCCGACTTATTAGTTACTGCCATTTATTTAGCGGAGAGATGAGCTTGAAGAAGCAAATTAATCTAGGAGTTGTTCTCTTATTCAAACCAATGAATATTACTCACACTTATAACATCGTCAGTGTTTGGTTTCTGTTTCCTTTTTTATCCTGGCACATGTCTTTGGGAATATCTAGGAGAAACATGCTAGTGTCTAAATGTCGCATGTTCATATCCAGAGGAAGGCAATCAACTTTTTTTGGGCATAAAAATCTTTAGCAAGGTTTCCTTCGTAAGGGAAGTAAAAATGTTGGTCCTATGTCATAGATTTATGGCACATAAAGAAACCTTAAGCTGCTAAGCCAAATTAAATTTTATTTCGCCCCCAATGGGATACTGAGAACCACAGCAATTAAACAGCATCCATAAATAATGGGTCAATTATCTAGGTGTATAGATACAATTTTTAAAAGAAACTTGTTTCTCTTATTTGTTTCTTACTGTTTTCTTCAAACTAGGATGCATATATTATACCATGCAATTTAGATGAATATTAGCAACATTGTTTACATAAGAGGTGTGCACCATATAAAAACTATATGGAACAGCAGATTACCTAAATTATGAAACTTATATATTCCAAGAATCTTATATTTTGAGGACTTTTTCTTTCATATTACTTTATGATATCCTTTGCTTGTTTCACATATGTCTGTAACTTCATTTATAAATACAATATTTAAAAATTTTCAACATCACATAATGTGGATGTAAATCATATGCTGAGCTATAATCCCTCACTGTGTTTATGTGTTTTGCAGCTTTCTTTAGCATTATACCTCTATATTATGCTACTGCATAGTGTTATATATCCTTCCAGTTTAATTCTTTTTTAGCTATCTGTTTTCATATGCCAGAGGAAACTATTGGAGTCAAATATTTGTGTGAGAGAGGGAGAGGGGGAGAGAGGGGAGGGGGGGAAACCATACTTGTATTCCAACTGATTTGTAGAATTAAACTCAATTTTATGTTGCATGTTCTCTTCTGAATTCCCTAACTTCTTTTCTTACAGAAATGCATTGATCTGCAATCAGTATATCTTTCTAAAAGATCATTTAGTATCAGAAGGAAGTACATCAGTTTACATTACAGCTGACAAAATAGTGAGTAAATAGTTTTGGATATGTAATAATAGTACCAATCTTGGTGGCCCTTAAAGAAAATTCACCCATTCTAGTAATTAAGATAACACAGCATATTTAACTGACCTTACTGCTCTGTTCTTATATTAAAAATTGAGTAGTATAATTATAATGATGTCATGTACCTCTTTCTATGAATATTTAGTTATATTTATGTTCAGTATAAAACTTGCATGTGAGTTTAATTCTCACTTGAAAACAAATGTGGATTTAATTCTCAACAGTGGAACATTTGTTTACAATAAATTAACATTCCTCTATTAGGCTGCTTTTGTAAAAATAGAATACTAAAATTTGTGGCCAAGAGGAAGGGTTTAAAGTGGTATTAAACAAATAAATAGCTAATTAAATAAAATGAATATAAATATTTTACACAATTTTGTTATTTTAAATATATTTCTCAGAATATGAATTTTGTGTGAATAGGCTTAAGGTTTTACTGAATTTTCAAAAATTATCCCTTTTGGTGATAACATAAGTAATTGATATGCTGTTAACGTTTATTTTAATAGAGCTTACAGATATACTTATTGTAGTAGTTTTATTCCTCCTACTATCACACTATAACAATTTCAATATGTTGCTCTTACTGAAATTACAGACTTTTAGCATACTACACAGAGCTGAGTTGCATATTGCACCCCGCATAAATGTTAATTTAATGTTGATTTAAATAAAGCTTAATGAGTGCTAGGACACATCACTATTTATTAAAAAGAATCTGAATACCTTAGACTTAATTATTATGTTCATGAAACCTTAATTTGGTAATAATCAAATTTAAACTTAATATTGTGGTACCACCTTATATGTAATGCACCTATATTGTTTTGTTAAAATCCAAAGTGGCTCATTTTTACCCTCATTTTGACCCCAGTTTTATATACCTATTTATACATTGATAATAAAAATTTTGTTGTGAATCATAATGAAAATATTTCTAATAAAACTAAACTTTTCCAAATAATTTGGTATTAGTCACAACTTACAATAATTGATAAAACCTGTAAATTATATACAACTTGCAAAAACTTGCCGGAATTGAATTGATTATTTCTTTTTTCCCCTAAAAATCACAATTCTATACCAAGCATTGAAACTTGTTGAGCTCTGGCTAGAAATAAAAAAAATTATCTTGTTTTTCTGTCTTTCGCCCAATGAGAGTTGTCCCAGAGTACCAGATCTGATGTATAGGTAGCAGTTGTTGTTTCAAACAACACCTGAGATGAAGGAACAATCAAAACAGTGGATTGGAAGGGGAAAATCGGCTCCAAAGAAGACAAAGACAGTTCCACCTGCAGGGAAGGTCATGGCGTCAGTTTTCTGGGACGTACGTGGAATGATTTTCATTGATTATCTCAAAAGAGGAAAAGTAATCATTGGCCAATATTATGCGAACTTGTTACAGCGTTTGGGTGATGAAATCGAGCAAAATCGGCCGCATTTAGCGAAAAAGAAAGCTTTGTTCCATTATGACAATGCATCATTTTACACGTCCATTAGCGTCATGGCCAAAATCAATGAGTTAAAGAATTGCTTACTCGTGCACCCTAGTATTTTCTGTTTCCAAACTTGAAGAAATGGCTTGGTAGAAGATTTGCCAACAATGAAAAGGTGGAGTCTACCACTTTTTTGGGTGCTGTTAAACGCCCGCTTTTACTACTTGTGGCACCGCAGGTGAGAGCCTACAGTTTATGGCTATTTTACAGACCTCGATTGTTCTCACTATAAACAGGGTATCGAAGCTATTGTACTTCACTGGGAAAAGTGTATCCAGTTGAAATAAGACTACGTAGAGAAATAAAGACGTTTTTCCCCAAAATGTTTGGGCTTCGTTTGTTTGGTCGGGTACTTCTGGGACAGCACTCATATTTGTCAAAATGTAAGAAACTGCATTTGTGGTAACCGATTTTAGTAGCTGAATTTCATTTATAAACAAGTGATTCAAAAGAAAATCCAGCTTATTTTATGTAATCTAGACTATACAGGCTTCAAGCCCGGAAAGTTTCAGGTCTTATATACTTTGTTTTACAGGTTTCCGAACTTTCGTGACCCTATAAAGTCACTTTATTAAACTACACCATTTTTAAGAGCCTGAAACATTTAAATATCCTCTAGATATAAACTTAAAACCTAGGTGTTGTTTCATTTCATTTCATTTTTTTTTAAAGCATTTCCCTGCAATCAAAAACCATTTTTTATACAAGGAGATTGGAATTCTTCCTGGGAGTTCAAAAACTATGACTAATAAAACAATGTATTACGTTTTTTATATATTGTATGAGTCATGAAATAAAATATAAAGTTTGTGAAATGAGAGCAAATAACTCAAAATGTTTGTCATGTGTATGGTATAGTTTAATAATTCTCTACAGAAAGCAAATATAAAAAAAAAATCGTATACTAATTTTTATTTATCACAGTTTTTAGAACCTCAGAAGCTTTATAGACTCATTCCATTAAAATTGCAGGTGGGGATTGATTTTTTAAACATGTGTTTATTTAGCATAAAACATTAATAACTGATAATATATTAAGGTATTCTTGATCTCTTAAAAGTTCCGTTTTAATCAAAGTTTTGTGGTTTTAAATGTTGGTATTTTTCTGGCTCCTTGTTCTTTCTGTTATACAGAAATATATAATTTATATTTGATATCTGTTTTAAATAACCATTATTTGCATTTTTCTAACTGAAACCAAATAAAGACCTTACCATATACCTTGTTTTCCCATTTATTAATTGTTATATATTTTAGCTCAAAAATAATAGACCCATCACATAACATCTTAAATGGTTGTATCTTACATCTAATTAAAGTAAATTAAATAGTCTATGTTCGGAAGCAAGAAAATCTATGGATAATAGCAAAACACAAACATAAGTACAATAAGTAGGAACATTTTGAAAAAGAATGAAAGAAGACCCTCGCTGAAGGAAAAAACATTTTTAAGCTCCTGAAATTCAGAACCTTCTACACATATTTAAGAATGTGTCGATGTAAAGAAAATAATTTAGAATTTTTTTACAAATATCAATGTCTGCGCGCGCGCGTGTGTGTGTATGTATATTTATTTATAGATTTATTTACCTTTAACTATCCTTAATTTTTTCACCTCTTTCCTACAGAACATTTTACTACTATAAATAAAGAAAAGTTTGTTAAAAATTACTCAATAATTGAAGATTTTGCAATTAAAAGATCAAAATACCTTAAAGACACATCTAGGCTTGAAACTTCAAGTTTCTACATAGGTCATGCAGCATATGTGTACAATGATTCAAGTTCCTAGCTTTAAAATTCTAGAAGTTAGATATGAAACCCATTCTTTTCCTTATTGTAACAGTAACAGATTCCTTACCCACTACTTTGTATACCTCCTTCGGTTGAAAGAAAGCGGCGCTAGCCGCGAGACCCACGACGGCAGCAAGGACCAGAGCTCTCTACATCGTGGCGTTGGTGCTGAAGCTGACGGAATCTGGAGCTTTTATGCCAATTTCAGAGGGCAAAAGGTTGACCAGTTCAGATCACGCTTAGGTTATCTCAGAGGTGGAGGAACCTCGGAGGTTAAGTTTAGTGGGAGAGCATTTCGCAATGCTTTATAAAACTAAGGAAAACAGTTTCAGTATATAGGTAATTCACCGTATTTCATTTTTATTTCTATATCCTTATTTTGCATTAACACACGAGCCTTAAGTTCCCCAAAATATTACAAAAGCAGTGTAAGAGCTATTTATATTTTCTATTTTCACCTCAGTAGCTTCTTTGATGACAATTGCCAGTTTTTTGTCAGCTTGTTATTCAAAAACCGCAATTCTAATGCTGACCAAAATAACTTTTTTTCATAATTTTGGCAACTACGGACTAGTTTACACATTGTCAGACATCCATTCGCGGTCTCGAAATCTAGCAGCCCTAAAAGCACATACCCACTAAATAAAATATTTAATATTACAAAAATTAACTAAATATATACAGTGATTAATGCCGCTACGAATTAATGTAGGTATTTTCCTAACGCAAAGCTAGTTTTTGGTTACCACTTTATTCCTTTAGAACACGTATGGCCAAGTAGGTTATAGTTGCGTTGTAAAGCAACACTTAATTAAATAAATCAGTGAGTGAGTAAAAAAATAAATAAACAAATATTCCCTTATCCTCATTAAACGGATAAGGTATAACTTTCGGTTTAATGGAACCCAGGTTCATCTAAACATCATTCCACTCATTTAATTCATTATACCTTCATACAGGGACGTTTTATCGGGGGGCACGAACGGTATTGGACCCCCAGAAGCTCTCCCCAAAAAACCCCGAGTACAAGTTCTTCTATTTTTTTAAACTTTAAAGTTGTATATTCATTGAAATTCTCCGTCATAATTCATAAATATTTCTGCTATACCACAGAAATAAAAGAATATATTTAACTTAATATAAATAGGATTATAAGAGAAGATTATCTGTAGCCATTGTGCGGGTTAGTCACCTTCCAATCAGCAAGACTTGGCAACCAGAGACTGCCTACACGGCATGCATTCCAAAAATACCTGTTGCCTCAGCGCTACTTAAGTATAGCGTTAGTGTAATGTGTATCATGGTATACGTTAGCAAATGGCTACTTGTACTCTCTTCCTCTGGTTCGTTGATCCGTTACGCTAATTGGTTTAAGTTCAGTTTTTTCATTTTTCAATTTACTTGAAATTAGAAAAAAAAAACAAAAAAAAAACGTAAACCTAAGGATAACGGTATAAGCCTGCCACTCGTCCCGTAAAAT
>JAUKNX010000345.1:0-30597 GCA_030762935.1 Hymenopus coronatus | reverse complement strand
GTGCTCACACACACCGCATTCCTCTCGAAATACCCCAACCTTCCGTTCTTCCTACACACTTACGACAGCTTATTAAAGCAAAAAATGCTGTCAGAAAGCTATGGCAGAGATTTCGCCATCCCAGGATAGGAGACATACACCAGAGGTTCAAATCCCTGGCCCGTCGTCTCCTAAGAGCACACCGTAGAGAGGCCTGGGAGCATACGTTAAGGCATGTTAACCTCCATGAGAGGAAACCTTGGCGAATAGTCCGTGGCCTGCGGAAAGACAGACTGGAATACCGGCATCCCATCCATGGCACCCGGGGCCATCTTGCCTTCGAGCCCCGGGATAAAGCAGATGCATTTGCAGACTACCTGGAAAACCAATTCCAGCCCAGAGAAGAGCCCCAGGACGAAGACCAAACTGAACTCGTCGAGCGGGCGGTAGAGGGCTTCCTAGAGGCCCCGCCCGCAAACGACGAGGAGTTTCACGTCCCTGTAGCTACCCCACAGGAAGTAGCCTCCCAAATCCGTTCTTTAAAAACCAAAAAATCCCCGGACCGTGTAACAGCGGAAATGCTCCAGCACCTTCCCCGAAAAGCCGTACTTCATTTGACCCGGATTTATAATGCATGCTTACATATGCGCCACTTTCCCGCTACGTGGAAGGAGGCCCGTGTGGTATGCGTTCTAAAGCCGGGGAAGAACCCGGTTTTCCCGGCCAGCTACCGCTCCATCAGCCTCCTGCCAGTCATCTCGAAAGTATTCGAGAGACTGCTCCTTGCCCGCCTCGGCCCTCACCTCGAGGAAAGAGGCCTCCTACCTGAGCATCAGTTTGGTTTTCGCCCTGGACACTCCACGACCGTGCAACTACTGCGTGTGGCCGAGAAGGCCTCCCTGGCTTTCCAGGAGAGGTCTAAAACGGTTGCGGTATTGCTGGACGTGGAAAAGGCCTTCGCCACTACGTGGCACGATGGGCTCGTCTACAAACTCATAGAGCATGAAATTCCCTCTCCATACATTTCCTTGGTAGCTTCCTTTCTTCAGAATAGAAGCTTCCGAGTAAAGGTGGAGGGGGCACTTTCAACAGAGCGGCCCATTGGCGCGGGAGTACCGGAAGGTAGCGTGCTGTCTCCGGCACTCTTTGCAGCTTACATGGCCGACATCCCCACCCACCCCAGCACACACACATGTCAGTACGCGGACGATCTCATGATCTTCGCTGTGAACAGGAACACCAGGTACAGCTTTCGGCAAATCCAAGCCCACCTCCATGCCATTGGCAGGTGGAGTGAGAGATGGCGAATGGCCATTAGCCCGGAGAAAAGCTCTGCGATTCTCCTGGCGAAAACCATTAGAAATCGGCTCCAGCAAAACTTTGTTTTACGACACCGTAGAATCCCTTGGGTGAACACGGTGAAGTATCTCGGAGTGACGCTGGACCGACGGCTGACTTTCACTCCGCATGTCAGGGGCAAGGTGAACCTAGGGCACGCTGTTCTCAGGCAGCTTTACCCCATGCTCAATTCACAGAGCATGCCCCTTACCCTAAAGCTTCGGCTGTACCGGGCGATCATTCCGCCTCTGGTTCTGTACGGCTGCGAAGTCTGGGGGACCGTAGCTAACTACGTGCTCCTCAGAGTCCAGACGCTGCAGAACCGGGCACTACGGATGATCTACCGTACCGGCTGGAGATTTCCCGCCCATATCCTTCATGAACATTCCGGTATCCCGTACATTGTCGACCTCATCAGAACGAGGACCCGTTCATTGTACGACAAAATTCCAACCCACCCAAATCAACTGGTGAATTCTCTGGGAAATTATGATCCCAGAGAAGTACGTCGCCTGCCCTCTTTCCGCCTGCCGAGAGACGCCATTGGCCCTCTCGGTTAGCCACGCCCCCTCCCCTGAGATATGTTAAACTTAACCTGAAAAGGGCAAAGCGACCTTAACCCGTAACCAAAATGGGGTAAAAATAATAAAGCGTGTCGTCCTCATAACGGGTGAACGCAAAATCTAAATTACTACAATCAATTCTGCTCCAGGCGGGAGAAAACTGCGCGGCCTCCTGATTGGCCCGCGCAAGCGCCCGTGGGCGTGTCCTCTCCCTACAAAGTTCCCCGTACCAAAAATTCTCCTTCAGTTACCACATACATCCGCTCCTTAACACAAAACCTGTAGTCACACCCACTGCTCATTTCGCAGGTAAAGCCGCGACGCGGCTAGGAACTGCGGTACCGACACACGACCGGGGCATGCCCCGATCGACCAGTTTTGCGTCTGGCGTCTGTCTGGTTTTTTCACACACCACACTGGACTGGAGCGTTGTTTCATCTCCTCTGCAACCACGGCACCACCTACCGGCGGATCTGGCAGCAGCGGCAGCAGCGGCAGGAGCCACGGCAGCATTCCCCCAGCGGCAACGCAGTGGGCATTCGTCCCTCTTCTAGCTTGCAGCTCCGACGCCTGCGGGTGTTCGGCTTTTACACAGCGGCAACGCAGTGGGCTCTGACCCCCTATTAGCTTGCCGTTCCGCCGCCAGTGTGCGAGCGGCCCCGACAGCTTGCTGTCAATTTATAAAGAGCAGGAACTCCCCTACTTTCTTACTTCTCTTCTACTGTCATCTTTCCTTTCATTGACCTGACTAGACCGACAGACAACGCATACAGCGGGTCCGTAAGGCCAAAGCCAAGGGTGAAGGCCATTGGCCTGAAACCTCGAGCCGATATGGCTCGCACAGGCGCCTCCTCCAAGGAGGTCCGGTCCTCTGCGAACAGCCGTAGGGCAACCGCACCGACCCTAACCAACAATGACGGGCAACAGCCAAGCACAAGTATACCTACTCCCTCACCAGAGACGGCCGAACCTTCGCGCAAGCGAAGCAGGACGTCTATTGGCGGCAGCAACAGGCGCAAGCCATCCTCGCCTCAACGCCTCGTAGCGGTTGAGAGTGTTGAAACCGGGCAGGACCCAACCAGTCCCTACACTATCCCTATGCCCGACTCTGACACCGACGTCGAACCTGACGGGCCGTGGATAACTGTCCACGCAGGGGGCCGCAGAAGCGGTCGTTCCTCCCCCAACCCAGCTGCACCACCACAGGGAATAAACCAACCCCCAACCCAAGGGGGGAGAAAAATACCGCCTATAGTTGCCGACACTTTCCGCAACCACGTTGTGGTTATGAGAAAGCTGGCAGCGAAGCTTAGGGGCCCCTTCGAGGCCCGGCGGAAGCAAAGGAAAGTCCACCTCCATACCTCCTCGGAAAGGGATTTCGAGGCAGCGAAGGCAGTACTACGGGATGAACAAATCCCGTTCTACAGCTACTCGCTGCAGCGTCCCTACGTGGAGCGTAGGATAATTCGGGGCCTTGACTCCGACTGCACCCCTGAGGATGTCAAGGCGGCTCTTCAGGACGAGTACAATATCACCCCTTCCACCGTGGCACGTCTCAGTAAGACGGTGGCAACCGACGACGGCACTCAGCGAGTGCCCATGCCCTTATTCCTGGTCGTGGTACCAAAGGAACGCGCCCAGTCAGTTCAGCCGATAGACGCCGTCCGTCGGCTTATCTTCACCGTCGTGCGTATCGAAAGATACCACGGCAAAGAGGGACCTGTGCAGTGCCATAGGTGCATGGGCTTCAACCACTCTAGCAGTGTGTGCGAGCGCAAGCTCGCATGCCTGCGGTGCGGTGAAGCCCATATACTGAGGGACTGCACAAAGCCCCATGAAGCTCGCCACTGTGTGAACTGTGGTGAGGCGCACGTGGGCTCGTATAAAGGATGTAAGGTGCGGAAGCGCCTTGTTGAGAGCCGCCGTGGAGGCCCCCAGGAGCCAGCTAAAGTGCGCCCTGGGGTGTCCTTCTCCTCGGCACTGAACCGCGCTGAGGGAGCACTGCGCGCCGCTGAGGCAGCAGCAACTCCCAGCCCCGCAGTCACTGCAGAGACCGTGCCAGCTCCGTCCTTGACGGAGACCCCAACGCCCCAACCTGGTCCGCCTACTTCAACGGAGGAAGCCGCCCCGACGCCCTCGACAGAGGGCCCACGCCGGACTTCTCCAAAAAAGAAGTCCAGGAGGAGAGGAAAGAAGAACCGTCGGGCGGCTGGCCAGACGGGCCAAACAGAGGCTCCCACCTCTGTGAGACCCGAGGCCACGCCCCCAGCACCCCAGCAGCTACCAGTGGCGGAAGCTCCAGTAGCGGCCGCCACAGTACCTACTCCAGTAGCAGAGGCTCCTGCTGCACCTACCACCACAGCGGCTTCCTCGGCCTTTACAGCGGCCATCCCACAGGCGGACCTGGATGAACTTCAGGACCTAGCCCTGTGGTTCGGTGACCTCCTAAGTAAGGTCCTACCTGTACTGCGAAATTTCAAGCTGCAGTACAGCAACCCCAGACTCTCCCCCCTCCAGAAACACACCCTGTTCCTCCAAACCTTGGAGCAGTTGTACCCGGGTTCCGCTAAGTAATGGCCTCTAGACTCGTTCGGAGACCATTGCGACTCGCGTACTGGAACGCGAACGGAATCCGGGGGCAACGCCCAGGCGTCATTGAGTTTGTACAATCGTACGGAATTGACATCCTGATGGTTTGCGAAACCCATCTGGATGCTGCTACTGACTTCTCGCTGCCTAGTTACGTCACCCATCGGTCCGATCGGGTCGGCCGACAGGGTGGCGGTACAGCTATCTTCATTAAGAACCACATAACCCATACTCCTGTCCAACTCCCAGCACTACAGCACGTGGAGGCCTGTGCAATCCGGCTTGCCGTTGCCGGGCTAGACGCGCTGCTGATAGCTGCATATGACCCACCAAACCACCGCTTCCATGAAGCGGACTACACCACCCTACTCAACCTTCACCCAGTGGTATGCATCGCAGGAGATCTCAACGCGAAACATGCCCTCTGGCACAGCCGCACCAACAACCCCCGAGGCCGCGGGCTCTACCGCCTCATCAGCGGCAACCCCGCCCTCGTCGCGCACGGACCGAGAGGACCTACGTGTCATCCGGCTCGCGGCAGACCGGATGTTCTTGACATCATAATCACCAAGAACACACCATTTCATCTAGACCTCTCGGCGGTCAACGAGTTGGACTCCGACCATGACCCTGTCGTGGTGGATACAACCGAGACCGTATCAGCTCTGGTAACACCAGACTGGATAAATGAGATCGACTGGGACGCAGCCGTCCTAGACCTAAACCAAACCGTGGACCCGCGACCGCGCATCGACTCCATCGAAGCGCTGGAAGCGGCAGCCACGGCCTTCTCCCGCCAACTCCTGAATGTGGTACGCGCGCATACCTACCGCATCCCATCTAACAAACCTAACCCGAGAACCATACCGAATGAACTCCGGCAGCTGCTAAAAGCCAAGGCAACCGTACGGAAGCTATGGCAGCGCTTCCGCCATCCCAGGATCCAAGCAGTGTACCAGCGGTTAAAATCCCTGGCAAGGCGCCTGCTTCGCGCGCACCGCAAAGCGGCCTGGGAACACACAATGGCACATATAAACCTGGAAGAGAAACAACCCTGGAGGATCATCCGATCCCTCAGGAAAGACAAAAGTCAGTTTCAGCATCCCATCCATGGCTCCCGTGGGAGACTCTCTTTTGAGCCCCAGGATAAAGCCACGGATTTCGCAGATTATCTGGAGTCCCAATTCGAACCCCGTGAAGACCCCCAGGATGAGGACTTTACTGAGCTCGTGGAAGCGACGGTAGACTACCTCTATGAGGAGCCCCCGCCGCCCCATGAGGAGATCCGCATTCCTATAGTCACCCCGAAAGAGGTGGCTTCCCAACTCAACCACCTAAAACCTAACAAAGCCCCTGGACATGACGGCGTTACGGCGCCTATGCTCCAGCACCTACCCAGAAAGGCCGTAATCCACCTGACGCGGATTTACAATGCATGCCTGCACCTACGTCACTTTCCAACGTGTTGGAAGGAGGCGCGGGTGGTATGCATTTTGAAACCCGGCAAGGACCCGGTCTTCCCGTCAAGCTACAGATCTATTAGCTTACTTCCGATCGTCTCGAAAGTATTCGAGCGGTTACTCCTACCTCGCCTCACCCCTCTCTTCGAAGAGAGACTCCTACTCCCGGATCATCAGTTTGGTTTCCGTACTGGACATTCCACAACCCTGCAGTTGCTGCGACTGGCTGAGAAGGCTGCCCTGGGCTTCCAGGACAACTTCAAAACAGTCGCGGTGCTCTTGGACGTGGAAAAGGCCTTCGCCACCACGTGGCATCAGGGACTTTTGTACAAGCTCAAGAACGCAGAAATTCCTCCCCCCTACCTTCACCTGCTTAGTAGCTTCCTTCGGGACCGCACTTTCAGGGTGAGGGTGGAGGGGAGGCATTCCACAGTCAGACCCATAGCGGCGGGAGTGCCGGAAGGCAGCGTGCTGTCGCCGTTACTCTTTGCTGCCTACATGTCCGACTTCCCCACAGAACCCAGTACAGTTACGTGCCAGTATGCCGACGATGTCCTCATAATGGCGCGTAACAAGAACGACCGATATTGCTTCCCCCCGCTACAGAGACAGCTCCAGGCCATAGGCAGATGGAGTGAACAGTGGCGGATGGCCATCAGCCCGCAGAAGAGCTCAGCTCTACTGCTGGCTAAAGTCCGTGGCTGGCGACCGGAGAGGTCGCTGAGGTTGCGGCGGCGGCGGATCCCCTGGGTCCGCTCCGCCAAATACCTCGGAGTCCTCCTCGACCGCGGCCTTACTTTCACTCCACATGTCAGGGAGAAGGTCGGCTTGGGACACGCTGCCCTGCGGCAGTTGTTTCCCATCTTCCGCTCCACCATGCCTACACACCTTAAACTGCGGCTGTACCGCGCAGTCATCCCGCCCCTGATGCTGTACGGCTGTGAGGTCTGGGGTTCGGTGGCTCGTTCCACCATCCGCAGGCTGCAGGCCGTGCAGAACAGGGCATTGAGGATGATATACGGCACAGACCGCAGATTCCCGTCCCACATTCTCCATTCCCACTCCGGAATCCCCTACATAGTGGACGTTGTGCGAGAAAGAGCTCGCACAATATACACTAAACTTGCTCCCCACCCAAATCCCCAGGTGAACACTCTCGGTCTTTACGACCACACGCTACCAAGGAGACGCGTAAGCTACCGCCTTCCCAAGGACGCCTTGGGATGGTAGTTTTCCGGCCGCCTCTCCCTTTATTGTCTACCCGCCAAGTTAAGCAGCATCGGGCATGGTCACGACTCGGACGGGTGACCATCCAGTCGTACTCCGACCAGATCTGCATCACTGGCTTCCCCCACCCCGTACCTATATCCCTTCATGTCTCCCCGCTAGCCGGCACTGCTCTCCTTGACAGCCCGCAAGCGGCTGGCCAAGGTAAGCAGCATCGGGCCTGGTCCCTCGCTGGGTGGGTGGCCACTCGGATAGGTAAGCCAGCCCGCGCCGGCTGCACAGAGGGAACACCCTGCCCAATACTTTGACATGACAAAAACGCTTGCATATGACTACATCTACTATATCACACGGGTAAATCCGCAAGAAAAGCGGATAGGTACCGTGGTGATTTGCCCCCGCCCGAGTACACTCGGGCGACTAGTTCCTGCTCCTGGCTCCTGGCTCCTGGCTCCTCCAAATTCACGCATTATAGGAGAGATCTTCTCTACAGTACGTACACCGCACGCCAGAACACATCATCACCATGTCAGGACGAGGCAAGGGAGGAAAAGTTAAGGGAAAGTCCAAATCTCGCTCCAGCAGGGCAGGTCTCCAGTTCCCCGTGGGCCGTATCCATCGACTTCTGCGCAAGGGCAACTATGCCGAGCGAGTTGGAGCCGGCGCCCCCGTGTACCTAGCCGCCGTGATGGAGTACCTGGCCGCCGAGGTGTTAGAGTTGGCGGGAAACGCCGCCAGGGATAACAAGAAGACGAGGATAATCCCCAGGCATCTCCAGCTAGCCATTCGCAACGACGAGGAGTTGAACAAACTCCTCTCCGGCGTGACCATCGCGCAGGGTGGCGTATTGCCCAACATCCAGGCAGTGCTGCTTCCCAAGAAGACCGAGAAGAAGGCCTAAGCGGGCTTATAATTTTGTTTTCCTTTTCGGTCAAATGGCATTAAACGGCCCTTTTCAGGGCCAACACGAAACTTGCGAAAGGGCAGTAGAATCCTAGAAGGCTAAGCTAGCTTTTCTTTCAACCAACCCTTCTCACCCCTCCACAGGCAGATGTTATTCTTTGCCCTAGAGCTGATCGTCCGTAGGTCGCGAGGGCGAGCACCACCATCAGGGATTCCCCTAATAATAAGCAGGCAGCGTGCTTTTCCAAGAAGGAAGTGGGTCGTGGTAATGATCGCCCATATTTTTACTACTTGCGGCACCGTTATGCATACCTGTATAGGAATGAATGTATACATAAATAGTGATAAGAGGAGTAAACCAAAGAATAGATAAGGGGACAGTACATCGTAAACAACTTCCCTTCCCGAGCAACAAACAATTAGATAGGGGGAAAAAAAGTAAACCACAGATTAGATAAGGGGACAGTATATCGTAAACAACGCGCCATCCGTTCCCGAGCAACAAACAATTAGATAGAAAAAAAAAAAAATAATCGCGGTGGTGGGGGAACCATTGGCATGCGGCAACCAACTCGAAGAGAATGAGGCGACGCTGCAGTTAGCTATTCATTCCCGCCATTTTTATTACCGGTGGCACCGTGCACAAACCCGCATTTTATTACTACTTGTGGCACCGTGCACAAACCCGCTTTTTTTTTTTTACTACGTGTAGCACCGTTACGGATCCCCATGATAAGCGGGCAGCGTGCTTTTCCAAGAAGAAGTGGGTCGTGGTAATGGTCGCGAGCACCACCATTAGGGATTCCCATGAAATGCAGGCAGCGTGCTTTTCCAAGAAGTGGGTCGTGGTAATGATCGCGAGCACCACCATTAGGAATTCCCATGATAAGCAGGCAGCGTGCTTTTCCAAGAAGAATTAACGAAGCGTATGCATGCATGGGAGACAGGATCCACGTAGGCAGGTTTTGACTCTCACGCTCGCAGGTCAGGACCTGCAAGCGAGTCAAGTGCCCGTGCGTGAAAAGCGTACGCCGCAGAGCAATGCGGATCCCATCGCCACCCCCCTCGTAATAACTAGACCTGGCTGGCCAGTGTTCTCCGAAAGTCTATTGCGGTAAGTCTAAGAAGGTTCACAAGCAAGAGGCGCGCAATTGAGACAATTACAGGACGGTTCGCAAACCCCAAGGCGAAATGGAGGAGCAAAGGATAAACATCGTTGGTTATTGTGGACTAACAGCTCTGAATGGAATAAGTTGTTGGCCCTGAAAAGGGCCGTTTTTGATCCGTTGTTAAACCTCCGTGCGTGCGGTCGCAAGGGAACAGGCTTAACCGCCGAAACCGTACAGGGTGCGGCCCTGTCGCTTGAGGGCGTACACCACGTCCATAGCAGTGACGGTCTTCCTCTTGGCGTGCTCGGTGTAGGTGACGGCATCCCTGATGACGTTCTCGAGGAACACCTTGAGCACGCCTCTAGTCTCCTCGTAGATGAGGCCGGAGATACGCTTCACACCTCCTCTGCGCGCCAGACGACGAATGGCTGGCTTTGTGATGCCCTGGATGTTGTCTCGCAGGACTTTCCTGTGGCGCTTGGCGCCTCCCTTTCCGAGTCCCTTGCCGCCTTTGCCTCGTCCAGTCATGTCTGTAGCGGGATAACCTTCTCTCTCCGTGAAACCTCGAAGAATGAGCCGAGCACATGAAAGGGCTCCCTTTTTGTAGTGAGGCCGGCAATGGGCGACGAAACTGATCGCTTAGCCAATGGGACCGCAGAGGGCGGTCTGTGGGAGCAGTCCGAGAGACCAAAAAGGGGCGGCTTGTTCTGCGGCGGCTCATTTACTCGAGACAAGGCAGTAGAAAATAATCCGAGATGGCTCGTACCAAGCAGACAGCGCGTAAATCCACTGGCGGCAAGGCTCCCAGAAAACAGCTGGCCACCAAAGCCGCAAGGAAGAGTGCTCCCGCCACCGGCGGAGTGAAGAAGCCCCACCGTTACCGCCCGGGTACCGTCGCGCTTCGGGAGATTCGGCGTTATCAGAAGAGCACGGAGCTGCTCATCCGCAAGCTGCCCTTCCAGCGTCTGGTGAGAGAGATCGCCCAGGACTTTAAGACGGATCTGCGTTTCCAGAGCTCGGCGGTCATGGCACTGCAGGAGGCTAGCGAGGCCTACCTGGTGGGTCTCTTCGAAGACACCAACCTGTGCGCCATTCATGCCAAGCGGGTAACCATCATGCCTAAGGACATCCAGCTGGCACGCAGAATCCGCGGGGAGAGAGCCTAATCGTGGAAGTCGAGGAAGGCAGAGGTCATTTGCCGAACCAAAAACGGCCCTTTTCAGGGCCAACATTACGCTCGTTAAAGTAAAGGTGGAAAGGAGGGACTGAGGTCTGAACTTTTAATTGGGAATTTCGTAGCGCACTAACCCAGTATTTTGTTTTACTACTTGTGGCACCGTTCCCAATCCCGCATTTTTTTTTTTTACTACTTCTGCCTCCGTGCACAAACTCGCTTGTTTTGCTACTTGTGCCACCGTTATGCATGCGTGTATAGGAATGAATGTATACATAAATACTGATAAGAGGAGTAAACCAAAGATTAGATGAGGTGACAGTACATCGTAAACAACGCCCCGCCCCTTCCCGAGCAACAAACAATTAGATAGAAAAAAAAAAAAACGCGGTGGATGGGGGACGGGAACCGTTGGGCATGCGACAACCAACTGGAAGAGAATGAGACGACGCTGCAGTTAGCTATTCATTCCCGCTATTTTTTACTACTTGTGGCACCGTGCACATACCCGCATTTTTTTTACTAATTGTCCACATACCCCCATTTTCTTACTACTTCTGCCACCGTGCACAAACACGCTTGTTTACTACTAGTGGCACCGTTATGCATGAGTGTAAAGGAATGAATGTATACATAAATAGTGATAAGAGGAGTAAACCAAAGATTAGATAAGGGGACAGTACATCGTAAACAACGCTCCGCCCCTTCCCGAGCAACAAACAATTACATAGGGAAAGGAGTAGGGGGAAAAAAAAAGGCGCGGCGCGGTGGTGGGGAGAACCGGAACCGTTGGGCATGCGGCAACCAAGTGGAAGAGAATGAGGCGACGCTACAGTTAGCTATTCATTCCCCGGCCAGTCTTTGGTTTGCCACGCAATTATTATGGTAACGAACCCCAGAAGCTGGGATATGTGTCGCCCATTTACGCATATTCCCGCCCTACTAGATGAGCCCCGGTTTTGTGCACTTGGCGTTATGGTGTGGGATATTATCCACCGTAGCTAATGCTCTTTCAGAAGCGGAGTGATGGCCCTGATAAGGGCCGTTTTCCCCCAATCCACCCGTTCGGGGGATGGGGACAGTTTGAGAAGGGCCGTGGCCCTGACTGTGGGTTGGCCCGAGGGCTCACTTCTTTTTCGGGCTGGCCTTCTTGGGCGCCTTGGCTTTTGCTGCCTTCTTGGGTTTGGGAGCCTTGGGCTTCTTCGTCGGCATTTTGGTGGCCTTCTTGGCTTTGGAAGGAGCCTTCTTCGGCTTGGGCGCAGAAGGAGCAGCCCTCTTCTTCTCGGAGGGCTTCTTGGCAGCCTTCTTGGGCGAAGCCTTAGATGCGGATCTCTTGGCCTTTCCGGAGGAAGAGACCTTCTTCTCCTTGGGCGCTGCGGGTCTGCCCCTGGAAGGCGCGGCGGATGCAGATGACTTCTCTGGCTTCGCTGCCGAGGCGAGCTTGAAGGAACCAGAAGCGCCTTTGCCCTTGGTCTGCACAAGCTCTCCTGAGGCCACGGCCGCTTTCAAGTACTTCTTGATGAACGGCGCGAGCTTCTCGGAGTCAGCCTTGTAATTGGCAGCGATGTACTTCTTGATGGCCTGTAGAGAGGAGCCGCCCCTCTCCTTGAGGCTCTTAATGGCGTTGCTCACCATCTCGGAGGTACGAGGATGAGCCGGCTTGGTCCTGGGCTTCTTTGCCGAAGAGGCCTTGGCCTTCTTGGGCGAAACCTGCGCTGGTGCTGCGGCGGGAGCCGTTGTTGCTGCGGTATCTGCCATGTCTGAAGTGAAAATGCACAAAATCGCGTTTTTTTTTATCTGAAGTGAAAATGTACAAAATCGCGAATTTTTTTTTTTTTTTTTTTAGTTTCAAGTGGAGGGGAAAAATCCACCTTAAGGACTAACCCGGGCTGGCAAGCCCGGAGTGTCGGGGTCTCCCAGGATGGGCCTACCGACTAAAAAACCCCTCCACCGGTATTGGAAGGTAAGGATACTGCGGTACCGCTGTTGCACCCGCGCAGTAAAAGGTAAAGGTGAACTGGCCCGCTGTGCGGCCGCCAGGGGTGAGGGTTGTGCTAGTAGACCGGCTTGACCGAGGCCCAGCCGGCCCCCATAGCGGATTATTGGTGAGGAATTAAGGAAATTGTGGGTGGTTGGGAGTTGTTGGTGAAACATGGGATTGGAAGTGTAGGGAGAGCTGCCACTCTCTCCCTGTGGTGATGATGACTGCACTACCGGTTCTTCCTTCCCCTGGGGGCTGGACCGGTAGCGATGTATGTGAGAATGTCCTTGGTGAGTCCTGTCTGAAGGTCGTGTAGCTGCTTGGATATGGATTGATGAAGTTGGTGCTGCAGCTCTCGGACACCCACGACCGAAGCCTCAAGAGACCCCAGCCGCGGGCACTGGTCGTCGCTGTCCTCGGAAGGTGGATGGACGAGGTGGCTCTCTGTGCGGTCCAGCTGGCGCTGGATGGACGCAAGCACCGCGCCGTTTTCACCTGCAACTCGATCTGAGTCCTGGTGCTTGGCCTCCAATGCTGCGAGTCGTTCTTTGGTTTCCCTCTGAAGTTCCTCGAGACGGAGGCCGAGTTGGTGTGTAGCCGCCTGGATGGTGGCGATGTTCTGTTTTATGCAGTCTACGGCGTCCTTCAGAAAGGTGTCCGTCGGTGAAGTGTTCGGTGTCGAGTCTGGTGGTGGTGATGGTTGGTGGTGCTTCTGTGTGTTTTGTGGAGGTGTAGGCCTACTCCGGGGATACAGGGCGCACGTGGCTTGCCCTGTGTAGTGGGAGTTCCCGGAGCAGGTAGCGCAGTAGCGGCGTCGACGGCGTAGATCATGATTGGAGCAAGCGGCTGTGAGCGAGCTTGCCCCACAGTAGTGGCACTTCGGTGCGGCGTGGCAATCCTCGGAACGATGTCCGTAGGTGCAGCAGCGTCGGCAGGGGACCGGACGTTCACTTCTGCTAGCCTCGACACGTAGCTGTTGCCCTAACAAGGGCAGGCGTGATGTCGAGGCAGCTTCTGCTTCAGGAGCGGACCCCAGGTGGAGGCGGACCAGCGATGTGGGTCCCCGAGGTGATGTTATCCGGTTGGCCTTCACTGTAGAGGGCCAAAGGCGGCGTGCGGCATCCAGCACGAAGCGGGATGGTAGGTCCCTCGGGACCCCTATGACGACCACTGTAACGTGGCCATCATGGTGCGAAGAAGGCCGCACCGATTCCCGGGTGGGTGCCGGTACGGCGATGGAGGCGGTCGGCGGTTGGGGCCGGGCCGGTTCCCGGTTGGGTTCCGGCACGGCGGCTGGAGCAGTCGGCGGCTTGGGCCGGGTCGGTTCCCGCTTGGGAGCCGGCACGGCGGCGGAGGCTGTCGGCGGATGAGGCCGGGCCGGTTTCCTCCTGGATACCGGTGCGGCGGCGGTGAGAGCTGTCTGCTCCATGTCGGTAGGTGGCGTGGCAGGAGGCGGCTTAGTAGGTGGGGCGGAAGGCGTCTCCATTGTCCGCAGCAAGGCGGCACGGCGCGCCCACGCCCACTGACTTCTGGTATGGCTAGCGGTGTTGTAGTAGGCCATGCCTGCGTCGAACCTGAAAATCAAGCGATGTTCGCCCAGTCACGAACCTCTGAGAAAACGCGAGGGAGCTGCCGGCAGGTCGCGCGCGTGGCCACGAGCCAGTGGCGTGCTTCCTGACATGGTTTCCACCCTCTTCACGAAGCCCCTCATGGCAAGCGTCGGTTCCTTGGGCCATCGCCGCAAGCCCCGAAGATTGGGGATGCTGCAGGAGCCGGAGCGGCCCATGTCAGGATAAACCCCTGGCTTGGGGAGCCTTGCGAATTCGGGCTTGCAATCCGGACCTGGTGAGCACCGTGGCCGGGTTTCTCACTTGGGAGGACTGCACGGCGTCGCGAAGAGCGATGTCCCTTTGGGGGCGAGAAGTGCGAACCTTTGGCTGTCCCCACACGAAGCGAGCGCGTTCCAGGTTGCACCCTGCTGTCTGTGAAGCTTCTCAAAAGTTGGCCTGCATCGAACACAATTTCTGACAAGGAGGGCAAAGAAAGCGCAAATCCTCCGATTAGGGGATGTTCCGACTGGCTCGAGATGAGTCAGAGGGACTAGGTACGTCGAGGTAGAGGAGCTAGCAACCCCCCGAGACAGCAGGCCCTCGGTGTGGCAGAGGAAGTGCCGCTTACTGCGGCGCCAAACAAGTGGTGGCGCAAGGTCTGGGAAGCGGATTAACGATGCGTTTCTTGTTGCAGGCGCGGAACTACCGGAGAAGACGATGCGGTGACCCCTGTCGTCATGCTGTGGGAGAGTCGTCCGCACCTACCTACCACAGAATGCCGGTATGACATCGGAGCAGAAGAGCCCAGGCGTGGTAAACGGGTGCCGCAGGGTTGATGCAATCTCGTGATCAACATTCCTCGACGCCGCCCCCGGCGACGAAATACAACGTAGATTGTCGTCGACAGCTCAAATCAGTGTGCGTGGCTCTTTTCTTTCTTTACCAATAAGGAAATAAACGTGCTTATGTGCCGAATGTAATATGCTTGTGGTTTATGATGCAGTGTGCACTTGAGGTTAGGTTAGGTTAGGTCGCACATATTATGTCACATCCATTTGATTTGAGGTTAAAGAAGATTTATTACACCACGACACGGCGATGTGGTATAAGGTACTTATTCTGTCTCTTCGGTTCTCGATCGCACTAATGGGAGGGGGGGATTAATACGGAAAGACGGCGCTCGCTTCATAGATGTTCCAAAACCCTCGGATTACTAATGTATGCGTACAAATAAAATGAGATGGGGTCCGAGTTTGCCACAATGCTAGTGGCAATATCGCTACTGGATGCATAACCTCAATGTGCGTTCCAAACTCCATGGAATTAAAAACGTATGCGAGGTGAAAAAGGTGATTCAGGCATGCAAGCCTAAGGCATAAGCTTTGGAAGCATAACCTCACTCTTCGTACCCAGACACCTTGGAATTGAAAATGCACACAATGGGAATAATGCCATTAACATATTCAAGTAGATACACATAAAAGGACACGTAGCACCCAGCATGCTTTGCCTTTTGCACAGGTTTTGGAGCCATGACCTCTGACCGTGGAATTCCAATGTATCTGATGTGAATAAGACATTCAGGTATGCAAGCATAAAATTATTCCAAAATGTGCAAATGCACTGAAAACTGCAAGTTGCAATTGCTCCACCCTACTGCATAATCCTTGGAAGCAAAACCTCACACCTTGGAATTCAAACGTGTGTGATGTGAACAATGTCATCAGTGTATGCAGTTACACATAACATGACACGCGGTCCAAATATTGCTTACTCCGTGGAAAGCATAACCTCCCCTTCAGTTCGAAATATCTTGGAATGAAAATGCTTTTGAGGCGAGAAATAGCTTTGGAAGCATAACCTCACTCACTGCGCGTTTTGAAATTTCTTAGAATTGGGGAGGGGAAAAGAAAGAAAAGAAAGAAAGGAAAAAAAAAAAAAAAAAAAAAAAAAAAAAGAAGAATCATTAACACATAAAATGAGGTGAGTCAAATTCTGGTAGTAGCATTAGCCCCAGTACTCTACATAAAGTAGGCTGTTGCATACACTTTGAGAGCACAACCTCACTCTGCGTTGCATTTCAAAACTAGTTGTAATCAAAACTGTATGTGATTTGAACAACGTAATTTATGCATGGATAAAGGATATACACTGGGACAGGGGGGGGTCAAAATTTTCAAATGCAGCACCTAGTATAATATTCCATTGCATAAGCTTTAGCAAGCATAACCTCACTCTCCATCCCGAAACCCTTTGGAAGTGCAGTGCAGGTGGCACACGTGCACCAGACATGTAGTAATGTGTTACACTGTGCACACCAACTGGCCTACTGCATAACCTCACTTCCTGCTTGTGTACACAGTGACTTGAACAATGTTATAAATGTGTGCAAACTTAAAATGAAACTGGGTCCAAAATTTGCAAATGCACACAAAACTGCTGGAGGCAGGGTCCAGCACAGAGTAGAATAAGGATTAAGCTTTAGCAACATAACCTCACTCTTCGCTCCGAAACACCTTGGAATTCCAAGCTATATGGTGGGGACAATGTAATTTGCAATTGCTAATGGCAGTAGCTCCAGCACTCTACAGAAACTAGCCTACTGCAAACGATTTGGAAGCATAACCTAACCTCACACGTTGGAATTCAAATGTGAGCAATGTCATTAATGTGGAACTAAAATGCAGGCATGTATTTAACTGCACCTCTGTGCACCCAAACTGGATTGGGTGTGGAAGCATGACCCCACTTGCTGCAGTAGAAGTAAAATACAGGCGTGGGGCAACTTCAATCAAGCATTTATTTAACTGAACCTGTTTGCACACAAACTGGATTGGGTGTGGAAGGATAACCTCACTTGCTGCAGTGGAACTAAAATGCAGGCATGGGGCAACTACAATGCAGCATGCATTTAACTGAACCTGTGTGCACACAAACTGGATTGGTTGTGGAAGTATAAAATCACTTGCTGGAGTGGAACTAAAATAGAGGTGTGGTGTAACAGCAATCAAGCATGTATTTAACTGAACCTTTGTGCACACAAACTGGATTGGTTGTGGAAGTATACAATCACTTGCTGCAGTGTAACTAAAATAGAGGCGTGGTGTAACAGCAATGAAGCATGTATTTAACTGAACCATTGTGCACATAAACTGGACTAGGTGTGGAAGTATAACCTCACTTGCTGCGGTGGAACTAACTTACAGGCGTGGGGCAACTGCATGGTTAACTGAACCACTGTGCACACAAACTGGACTGAGCGCCCAAGCATAACCTCACTCTGCTGCAGTTTAACTAAAATTCACTTAGCATGTAGTCAACTGAACCACGGTGCCCAAGAACTGGATTGGGTGTGGAAGGATAACCTCACTTGCTGCAGTGGAACTAAAATGGAGGCGTTGGGCAACTACAATGCATCATGTATTACATGAACCTTCTTGCACACAAACTGGATTGGTTGTGGAAGTATACAATCACTTGCTGCAGTGTAACTAAAATAGAGGCGTGGTGTAACAGCAATCAAGCATGTATTTAACTTAACCTTTGTGCACATAAACTGGACTAGGTGTGGAAGTATAACCTCACTTGCTGCAGTGGAACTAACTTACAGGCGTGGGGCAACTGCATGGTTAACTGAACCACTGTGCACACAAACTGGACTGAGCGCCCAAGCATAACCTCACTCTGGTGCAGTTTAACTAAAATTCAGGAGTGGAACAACTTCTCTTAGCATGTAGTCAACTGAACCACGGTGCCCAAGAACTGGATTGGGTGTGGAAGGATAACCTCACTTGCTGCAGTGGAACTAAAATGGAGGCGTTGGGCAACTACAATGCATCATGTATTACATGAACCTTCTTGCACACAAACTGGATTGGTTGTGGAAGTATACAATCACTTGCTGCAGTGTAACTAAAATAGAGGCGTGGTGTAACAGCAATCAAGCATGTATTTAACTGAACCTTTGTGCACATAAACTGGACTAGGTGTGGAAGTATAACCTCACTTGCTGTGGTGGAACTAACTTACAGGCGTGGGGCAACTGCATGGTTAACTGAACCACTGTGCACACAAACTGGACTGAGCGCCCAAGCATAACCTCACTCTGGTGCAGTTTAACTAAAATTCAGGAGTGGAACAACTTCACTTAGCATGTAGTCAACTGAACCACGGTGCCCAAGAACTGGATTGGGTGTGGAAGGATAACCTCACTTGCTGCAGTGGAACTAAAATGGAGGCGTTGGGCAACTACAATGCATCATGTATTACATGAACCTTCTTGCACACAAACTGGATTGGTTGTGGAAGTATACAATCACTTGCTGCAGTGTAACTAAAATAGAGGCGTGGTGTAACAGCAATCAAGCATGTATTTAACTGAACCTTTGTGCACATAAACTGGACTAGGTGTGGAAGTATAACCTCACTTGCTGTGGTGGAACTAACTTACAGGCGTGGGGCAACTGCATGGTTAACTGAACCACTGTGCACACAAACTGGACTGAGCGCCCAAGCATAACCTCACTCTGCTGCAGTTTAACTAAAATTCACTTAGCATGTAGTCAACTGAACCACGGTGCCCAAGAACTGGATTGGGTGTGGAAGGATAACCTCACTTGCTGCAGTGGAACTAAAATGCAGGCGTGGGGCAACTGCAATCAAACATGTATTTAACCGAACCTTTGTGCACACAAACTGGATTGGTTGAGGAAGTATAAAATCACTTGCTGCAGTGGAACTAAAATAGAGGCGTGGGGTAACAGCAATCAAGCATGTATTTAACTGAACCTTTGTGCACATAAACTGGACTAGGTGTGGAAGTATAACCTCACTTGCTGCGGTGGAACTAACTTACAGGCGTGGGGCAACTGCATGGTTAACTGAACCACTGTGCACACAAACTGGACTGAGCGCCCAAGCATAACCTCACTCTGCTGCAGTTTAACTAAAATTCACTTAGCATGTAGTCAACTGAACCACGGTGCCCAAGAACTGGATTGGGTGTGGAAGGATAACCTCACTTGCTGCGGTGGAAATAACTTACAGGCGTGGGGCAACTGCAATCAGGCATGTATTTAACTGAACGTTTTTGCACACAAACCGGATTGGGTGTGGAAGTATGACCTCACTTGCTGCATATAACTAAAATGCAGGCGTGGGGCAACTCAAATGCTGCATGTATTTAACTGAACCAGTATTTAACTGAACCACTCTGCACACAAACTGGATAGGGAAAGGAACCATGACTTAGTTCCACCGCAGCAAGTGAGGTTATACTTCCACACCTAATCCAGTTTATGTGCACAAAGGTTCGGTTAAATACATGCCTGATTGCAGTTGCCCCACGCCTGTATTTTAGTTACACTGCAGCAAGTGGGGTCATGCTTCCACACCCAATCCAGTTTGTGTGCAAAAAGGTTCAGTTAAATACATGCCTGATTGCAGTTGCCCCACGCCTGTGTTTCAGTTGCACTGAAGCAAGTGAGGTTATACTTCCACACCTAATCCAGTTTATGTGCACAAAGGTTCAGTTAAATACATGCCTGATTGCAGTTGCCCCACGCCTGTATTTTAGTTACACTGCAGCAAGTGGGGTCATGCTTCCACACCCAATCCAGTTTGTGTGCACAGAGATTCAGTTAAATACATACATGCCTGATTGCAGTTGCCCAACGCTCCCATTCTAGTTCCACTGAAGGAGAGTGAGGTTATGTTTCCAAGCTCATTCCATTCGGGGTGTGGTTCAGTTTAATACATGCTTCATTGCAGTTGCCCCACGCCTGCATTTTCCACTGCAGCAAGTGAGGTTATACTTCCACACCTAATCCAGTTTGTATGCAGAGTGGTTCAGTTATATACATGCAGCATTTGAGTTGCCCCATGCCTGCATTTTAGTTCTATGCAGCAAGTGAGGTTATACTTCCACACCTAATCCAGTTTATGTGCACAAAGGTTCGGTTAAATACATGCCTGATTGCAGTTGCCCCACGCCTGTATTTTAGTTACACTGCAGCAAGTGGGGTCATGCTTCCACACCCAATCCAGTTCGTGTGCAAAAAGGTTCAGTTAAATACATGCCTGATTGCAGTTGCCCCACGCCTGTGTTTCAGTTGCACTGAAGCAAGTGGGGTCATGCTTCCACACCCAATCCAGTTTGTGTGCACAAAGGTTCTGTTAAATACATACATGCCTGATTGCAGTTGCCCCACGCCTGTGTTTCAGTTACACTGCAGCAAGTGGGGTCATGCTTCCACACCCAATCCAGTTTGTGTGCACAAAGGTTCGGTTAAATACATGTTTGATTGCAGTTGCCCCACGCCTGCATTTTAGTTACATGCAGCAAGTGAGGTTATACTTCCACACCCAATCCAGTTTGTGTGCAAAAAGGTTCAGTTAAATACATGCCTGATTGCAGTTGCCCCACGCCTGTGTTTCAGTTGCACTGAAGCAAGTGGGGTCATGCTTCCACACCCAATCCAGTTTGTGTGCACAAAGGTTCTGTTAAATACATACATGCCTGATTGCAGTTGCCCCACGCCTGTGTTTCAGTTGCACTGAAGCAAGTGGGGTCATGCTTCCACACCCAATCCAGTATGTGTGCACAGAGATTCAGTTAAATACATACATGCCTGATTGCAGTTGCCCAACGCCTCCATTTTAGTTCCACTGCAGCAGAGTGAGGTTATGCTGCCAAGCTCATTCCAGTCGGGGTTAGGTTTAAGACATGCTTCATTGCAGTTGCGTGGGGCAACTGCATCCACGCCTGTGGTAAACTGTGCACACAAACTGGACTGAGCAGCCAAGCATAACCTCACTCTGGTGCAGTTTATCTAAAATCCAGTAGTGGAACAACTTCACTTAGCATGTAGTCAACTGAGCCACGGTGCCCAAGACCCCAGTTGCTGCAGTGGAACTAAAATGGAGGCGTTGGGCAACTACAATGCATCATGTATTAGATGAACCTTCTTGCACACAAACTGGATTGGGTGTGGAATGCACGACCCCAGTTGCTGCAGTGGGACTAAAATACAGACGTGGGGCAGAACTGAACCTTTGTGCACACAAACTAGGATTGGGTGTGTAAGCAATACACCCTTTTGCTGCATTGGAAGTATATAGCAGAATTGGAGCAACTTCACTTAGCATGTTATTACCTGAACCACTGTGCCAAGCAACGTGATTGAGTTTGAAATTATAACCTCACTCTGCTGCAGTGCAACTAAAATGCAGGAGCGGAGGAACCTCACTTAGCATGTAGTCAACTGTATCACTGTGCCCACCAACTGGATTTAGTGTGGTATTATAACCTCACTCTGCTGCAGGGAAATAAATTACAGGCTTGGCTTAAACTGAACCACTGTGCACACGAACTGGATTGAGTGTGGAAGCATAACCTCAATCTGGTGCAGAGGAACTCAAATGCAGGCGTGGAGCAACTGCACTTAGCATGTAGTCAACTGAACCTGTGTGCACACAAACTGGATTGGATGTGGAAGCATGACCCCGCTTGCTGCAGTAGAACTAAAATACAGGCGTGGGGCAACTGCACTTAGCATGTAGTCAACTGAATCACTGTGCACACCAACTGGATTGGGTGTGGAGGAGGCATAACCTCACTCTGCTGCAGTGGAAGTAAAATGCAGGAGTGGAGCAACTGCACTTAGCATGTAGTCAACTGAACCACTGTGCACAAAAACTCCTCCTGCTGCAGTGATGTAGCGAGGCATGGAGCAACTGCACCAAGCACATAGTCTGGATTCAGTGACGAAGCATAACCTCACTTCCTGCACCGAAACTAAAATGCTGGAACTGCGGCATGTGCGTAGTGAACTGTAGGAGATGAAAAGGCAAGAGTACAGTGAGGCGTGGCGCTACTGCAACCAAGCGTTTATTAAAGTGAACCACTGTGCCCACCAACTGGATTGAGTGTGGAATTATAACCTCACTCTGCTGCAGTGCAACTAAAATGCAGGAGCGGAGGAACCTCACTTAGCATGTAGTCAACTGTATCACTGTGCCCACCAACTGGATTTAGTGTGGTATTATAACCTCACTCTGCTGCAGGGAAATAAATTACAGGCGTGGATTAAACTGAACCACTGTGCCCACCAACGGGATTGAGTTTGGAATTATAACCTTGCTCTGCTGCAACGGAACTAAAATGCAGTAGTGGAGGAACTTCACTTAGCATGTAGTCAACTGAACCACTGTGCCCACGAACTGGATTGGGTGTGGAAGCATGACTCCACTTGCTGAAGTGGAACTAAAATGGAACCGTGGGGCAACTGCAATCAAGCATGTAGTAAACTGAACCATTGTGCACGCACGCAAAGTGGATTGAGTGTGGAAGCATGACCCGACTTGCTGCAGTGGAACTAAAATGGATGCGTGGGGCAACTGGAATCAAGCATGTAGTCAACTGAATCACTGTGCACACCAACTGGATTGGGTGTGGAGGCATAACCTCACTCTGCTGCAGTGGAAGTAAAATGCAGGAGTGGACCAACTGCACTTAGCATGTAGTCAACTGAACCACTGTGCACAAAAATTCGATTGAGTCTGGAAGCATGACTCCTCCTGCTGCAGTGATGTAGCGAGGCGTGGAGCAACTGCACCAAGCACATAGTGAACTCCAACACTGTGCACACGAACTGGATTCAGTGACTGAAGCATAACCTCACTTCCTGCACCGAAACTAAAATGCAGGAACTGCGGCATGTGCGTAGTGAACTGTAGGAGATGAAAAGGCAAGAGTACAGTGAGGCGTGGCGCTACTGCAACCAAGCGTTTATTAAAGTGAACCACTGTGCCCACCAACTGGATTGAGTGTGGAATTATAACCTCACTCTGCTGCAGTGGAAGTAAAAGGCAAGAGTGTAGCAAGTGCAACCAAGCGTGTATAGTTATGTGGTTAACTGAACCAGTGCACACAAACTGTATTGGGTGTGGCCCCACTTGCTGCAGTGGAACTAAAATGGATGCGTGGGGCAACTGGAATCAAGCATGTAGTCAACTGAATCACTGTGCACACCAACTGGATTGGGTGTGGAAGCATAACCTCACTCTGCTGCAGTAGAACTAAAATGCATGTGCAACCAAGCATGTGGTAAACTGAGTCACTGTGCACACAAAGGGAATTGAGTGTGGAAGCATAACCTGACTTGCTGCAGTGGAACTAAAATGCAGGCGTGGGGCAAAAGCAAAGAAGCGTGTATTAAACTGAACCACTGTGACCTCCAACTGGATTGAGTGTGGTATTATAAACTCACTCTTCTGCAGAGGACCTAAAATACAGGCGTGGAGCAACATATAGGCATAACCTAAACCTAGATAAGGGAATGGGGGCTTGGAGCTTAAATGAGGAAGCGGAAGCTTTAAGGTGAGAAATAACAATTCAGAATGTCATATAGCCATCAAGTTATTTATTTGCTGCTTTGTTGTTCGAATGGGAAGTTCAGTTGAGGAAAGCAGTCAGTCAGTCAGTCAGTCAGTCTCTCTCTCACGGGATAGGGTATTGGGCGGGGGCAAATTTAAGGAGAGGTCTTAGTATCTGGTAAGTGTGCAATACATTAGCTTGATGCTTCACATATGCTAGTATTGGATTTTTTTTTGTTTTTTATTTATTTATTTATTTTTTTGTTTCTTTATTGATTTGTCTGTTTGAGGAACCGGAGAGCCGGCCAGGTAGGCTCGCAGAACCATAAAGCGAGCCACACTCTAGGTGTGGATCAGCAGCCGATTAAGGGTGCATAAGTAAGTGGGTTCTACAGACAGACAGACAGACAGACAGACAGACAGACAGACAGACAGACACACACACACACACACACACCCACACCACAGTGGCAAGCAGTTTAGTCCGTTTTAATGCACTTGCACTTGGGTGCTGGCTGCACTCATTACCCAGTAGGTTTCGTATAGGAATCACTTACCTTGTAAACTTTGCCGCCGCCGCCGCTGCCAGACACACAAAACCTAGGAAAATGAGGTTAGGCAGGGAGCATTTTTGGCCCTTTGCAGAACACTGACAGAGAAGGTTGTAGTAATGCATTACTGCAGCAAAGCAATGCTTCTATTGCAGATGTGGAAGAGATTCTGCGAGTATCTTACCTGCCAGGCCCAAACAGCAACCTGCTGCTGGCGACAAGCACTTGTGAATTGTGCACAAGGTGACGCAGTTGCTACTACTACAACAACAATGGAGAATGCCCGTCGAGGGAGAGAGAGGCGCGGTAGGTAGGTGGAATTATATTAGTTTGTCAGGATAGTACTAGTCACCCACTGACTGTTGTAGAGAGTACCCAATCCTGTTTGAAATTGTGTTACCCTCTCCAACCCCGCTACCCTGCATCCTTCTATCCTGGTTATCAATCTTTGTACTTTATTCTTCTTACCACCTCTAGTGTGCTGCAATACCATCAGTGGAGGAAGCAGGCATAAAAGAAGCAAAGCAAATGCAATGGAGAGAGATTAGGGAAAACCAAGAATAAGAATGGGTGGAGAAAATAAAGAGAAAGAAAAAAAAGAAGAAAAAAAAGTGGTCATTGCCAACGGCACGTGGTGTTCCCAAGCGGTCACCCATCCAAGTACTGACCACGCCCAATGCTGCTTAACTTCGGTGATCGGACGAGAACCGGTGTTTTCAGCATGGTATGGCCGTTGGCGTGTGAAACGCTGCTGTAAACGTCACAAATGTAACCACTTGTCTCAGCATGTAAGTTTTGTAAGCCGAGGTAATCTGGGTGATGGATGTGTTTCCCTTTAAGAGGAACTGAAACAGGAGGGGGGTGGAAGTACATACAGTGTATTACAGGTGGGGGGGCTTTGTAAAACCTATCCGAGACAGACAGGCTCGGCTGTATGAGCCGTCACCGCAACCTAGACAAAGAGTTGCTAGCTAGCATGTGCCAATCAGGTGGTTGCAGTGTCTATTTTTCAAGAACAATTAGGTAACACGGTTACCGAAAGCATATCAGGAGGGGGGGGGGGACACTTTGTTGATGCGCCACATGGAGCGAGAGATATGGGATGCTTTTTATTTATTTATTTATTTATTTATTTTTTTGGTGTTTTTCTTCTTTCTTTCTCCCTTCCTTCTTTCTTTTTCTGAGTTATGTAACCAACCTCTTTTGCGGAGGGAGAGAGTGAGATGCAAGGAAAGGTAGCCTACAGGTAAAGCGAGGGAGGAATGCTAATCTGAGCGAGTAGAAGGGCAGCAGCTGCTCTAAGAAGGAAGACAGCACCTTGTGACCAGGGTAACGCGATGGGGCCCAGACTGCAAAGGGGGAGGGAAAAAAAAAATACCCCTCTGAACTTAGTAGAAGTGTTTGTTGTTGACAGATGCCTTTTTTTTTTTTTTTTTTTGTATTGCTACGAGACAAATAGACATGCACCAGGGCAAGCAGTGCTAGATGAGAAATGGGTTTCGCTGCATGCAGCACCCAAGAAAAAGCACAATTGTGAGGGGGGGGGGGGAGGGGCACTACATACATACATGCATGCTCCTGGGAGCCACAAGCACACGCAGCACTGAAGCAAGCAGCTCCCGGAACTACACAACATGGATAATTATTTTCACCACACACGTTATAGACCTAGTAGGAGGAGGAGGATAAGGATAATGCACACACGGGCACTACACACTGGTGCTCCTGGGAGCCACAAGCACAGATGCTGTCGCAGCACGGGGGAGCGTGCAAGCAAGCAACTTCCTGGAATTGCACAGCTATTTTCACCACCCACACACACACGCTATAGGTGTAGGAGTAAGTAGGAAAATACACGCACTGGTGCTCCTGGGAGCCACAAACACTGGTGCTGTCGCAGCACGGGGGAGCGTGCAAGCAAGCAACTCCTGGAATTGCACAGCTATTTTCACCACACACACACACACACACACACACACACGCTATAGGTGTAGGAGTAAGTAGGAAAATACACGCACTGGTGCTCCTGGGAGCCACAAACACTGGTGCTGTTGCAGCATGGAGGAGCGTGCAAGCAAGCAACTCCTGGAATTGCACAGCTATTTTCACCACCCACACACACACGCTATAGGTGTAGGAGTAAGTAGGAAAATACACGCACTGGTGCTCCTGGGAGCCACAAACACTGGTGCTGTCGCAGCACGGGGGAGCGTGCAAGCAAGCAACTCCTGGAATTGCACAGCTATTTTCACCACACACACACACACACACACGCTATAGGTGTAGAGGAGTAAGTAGGAAAATACACGCACTGGTGCTCCTGGGAGCCACAAACACTGATGCTGTCACAGCACGGGGGAGCGTGCAAGCAAGCAACTCCTGGAATTGCACAGCTATTTTCACCACACACACACACACACACACGCTATAGGTGCAGGAGTAAGTAGGAAAATACACGCACTGGTGCTTCTGGGAGCCACAAACACTGGTGCTGTCGCAGCATGGGGGAGCGTGCAAGCAAGCAACTCCTGGAATTGCACAGCTATTTTCACCACACCCACACACACACACACACACGCTATAGGTGCAGGAGTAAGTAGGAAAATACACGCACTGGTGCTTCTGGGAGCCACAAACACTGATGCTGTCGCAGCACGGGGGAGCGTGCAAGCAAGCAAGCAACTCCTGGAATTGCACATCTATTTTCACACACACGCTATAGGTGTAGGAGTAAGTAGGAAAATACACGCACAGGCACTCACTACACACTGGTGCTCCTGGGAGCCACAAGCACAGCACTGAGGGGCTTGCAAGCAAGCAAGGAAGCAAGTAGCAGCTGGAACTGCATTGCACAGCATAGGGATTTTTGTTTTGTTTTGCACAGCACACCATTAGGGACGTTATAGAGGAAGATTGCACACCAATCAGGATAATTCTGCACCTTATATTTATGAACTGAATTTAAACTACTTGTGTTTTCACCACAATCTGCGCATTGCACTTTTTATTTCTTGCTATAGATGCTGCAACGTAGTTGCTTCCGTTTTGAAGACGGACGGCAGAATTAATAGAGCCGTTGTGCAGAATTACCCAGTGAAATCACAACGCACTGAATGCACACGCTACTGGGTCACACAAGCATTTCGTCCGCCGCTCCAGATGATACAAATTCGTTCGTGGCTGGAGCGCAGGACTCCAGATACAGTTGAAGCAGTGGTCCTGCGGGAGATGCTGGCACCTGAAACACAGAAGGAATAAAGAGGAAACAGACATTTCTGACTTCCATGGTAAACTTTAACCAAGAACACGTGCGCTAACAAACCATGTTCTGCGGAATGCAGCAGCCTGGAGTCCAATATGGCGGCGATGACGCCAAGGATTAAAGCAAATAAACTGCTCAAACGCGAATTACAAACAAAACTAAGTTACATACGTACGCACGCCGCGAATAACCTATGAATAAAGCAAGACAATGTAATACGCCCTTTTAACCACTGTTGTCTGCCTTCCATCCATCGCGACGAGAAAGACCGTTGAAGCCAAACCAACATGTGCTGCGTAAAGAAATCCAATATGGCGACGGGGCCAAGATGTCCCCCAAAACGAACCTCCGAAATCGGGCATTGCAGCTTAGAAACGAGGAGACATATTAAATAACTTAGTGAGTAAGCAACACATTACCATTCCTTATTTTCTACTATTATATATATATATATATATATATATTTTTTTTTTTTTTTTTTTTTTTTTTTTTTTTAAGTCCTCGCGCATACAGGTACTGCGCAAGGCACGACGGCCAATACCCTTCTTCCTAACAAAAATCGTACCTGGGTGCATTCACGCACGTATACGTACCTTTTCGCTTCCAATTCCTCATCACCAACTTCAACCGTCTTCACCTCGGCAGACATCTTGTGACGAAAGGAGTAACGCTGAGCGCAGCGCAGTGCAGCCAACCTAAATCATAGCAGCGCAGGTGAGATCCGCAGCGGCCTGTCCTGCAGCAAAGGATCAAGTGCGCCCTGCGTGAGCGACGAACGAAGGAACTAACTCGGAGCAGAGCAACCTCCTCGCAAATGATACGTTTTTGCGATTCGTCTCATAGCTAGAGAATTGGCTTGACCTGCAAACCATTGGAGCGAGCTAGCGCCAACCTGCTGTGTGTGTGTGTGTGGTAATGTTGCTGTTTAAGGGTCAGTTGGCCGCGCAATGCTGCAAAAATTGAAAACCCGCTGTAGTGCCAAAGGAATCCAACCGGTTAACAGCCGCAAGGTGGCAGTAGTAGCACGGTCATATGTTGCTAAAGGGCGTGGCAATGCTACGGCATCTATAAAGATGTTGGCTATTTGAGGTTATGTGGTACATGAGCTAGCTAAAGGCGACTTCATCGAAACATAAAGATAACCCCATTTATGTCACGGTAAGTTTGATCAAATAATGTTTTGGGGTAAATGGAGAAATCTGATACACAAAGCTACTGTTAAATGAGCTATTGATTGCTTTGTATCTTTTTTTAACGAAAACAGGAACATAAAAATTAATATTATTAATAGTGAACATGTTCTCATTATTACTATTATGATTAATATTATTGTTATTAATATTACTATTATTGGTGGTGGTGGTGTTGGTAGTATGATGATTATGTTGATGAGTATTATTATAATTATTATTAATTGTAAGAATAACTGTCAGCCCAAACAGATCTACTTGCTCTTTAGTTATGTCATTGGTAGCCTTAAAAAAAGAAGGAAAAAAAAAAAAGGCTGTTTTGTCATTGAAGAAAACATGAAAGAGGTGGAGAACAGTAGGAGGAGATATTCGGAAGAACAGTATATGCGTATTATTATTCCTTTTGTGTGACCTGGTTTGTTCTAACAATCGAGACGCTAGCCTTCGAGGATTCTACTGCCCTTTCGCGAGTGTTGTGTTGGCCCTGAAAAGGGCCGTTTATTCGTCACGCTCGTCGCACACTGGCGTCCACATTTACTTGGAGCTGGTGTACTTGGTGACAGCCTTAGTGCCCTCGCTGACGGCGTGCTTGGCCAGCTCGCCGGGTAGAAGCAGGCGCACTGCCGTCTGGATCTCCCGGCTGGTGATGGTGGAGCGCTTGTTGTAGTGCGCCAGGCGAGAGGCCTCGGCAGCGATGCGCTCGAAAATGTCGTTCACGAAGCTATTCATGATGCTCATGGCCTTGGAGCTGATGCCGGTGTCGGGGTGCACTTGTTTGAGCACCTTGTAGATGTAGATGGCGTAGCTCTCCTTCCTCTTGCGCTTCTTCTTCTTATCTCCCTTGGAAATGTTCTTCTGGGCCTTGCCGGCCTTCTTGGCAGCCTTTCCACTGGTTTTTGGCGGCATGATTCTCGGATGTGAAACAACGCTGCGTCCCTGCGGCCCTCTATAACTGAAATGATAAGGGGGAGTTGCCTTCGCTGGGCGCACCAACCGGCTTTCGGCCAATGAGGCGTTTTTCTGGGGTTGGTGCGGTACGACGCCGGCGGAGGGCGAGGATATAAAGAAACATGCAATTCCAAATTCACGCACGCACGCAGACGGGTCGTTTGACCGAGGAGGAAACCAGACCTGGCCTTCTACCAGATCTTGTTTGGAAGAGCAACTGCATGCGCCTGCGAGGTCACGCCTGTGAATTCTGTGGAAGTACCACACACCAGCGCCCCTAGTGGAGACTGGCAGTGGGCAGTGCCCCTCTTCTAGCCTTGTCTCCCTCCGGCCGTATCCGCCGGAGATTCCCTCACAGCTGGAGAACAACTCTTGCGCTTCAGGGAGGACCGCAGTGGGCATTGGCCCTCTTCTAGCGTGCCTCCTGGAGGAAGCTCGGCGAGCCTCTCCACCAGCGGCATCCCTTAAATTGCTGCCGACACCAGCTCGACCGGCCGGAACCTGCACTGGAAGAGAGCGACGACTTTCTCTTCCCTCGCCTCCTGAGCTGCACTGCATTCAGACGTACTTGGAACCGACTAACGTACTGACGTTACCGCGGGCTCACAAGGCCACAGCCAAGGGTCCGGGCTTAGGCTTGGACCCGGGGTTCGCCCCAATCGGCGCGTCGCAAGACGTCCGGCCCGCTGTGAGGAGCCGAATGGCACCCGCACACGACACCGACAAGCCGAGTACCAACGCCAACGTCAAGGTAATACCTGACAGAATGAGCACTCCCGGCCCAAGCTCCTCCTCCTCAAAATCAAACCCCGGCCCACGGGCCTTAGCCCTTAAGGGCAAAACCAAGACTTCTCTTAAAAAGAAGTCCTCCCGCCTAATGAACCAAGGGACCGCGGTCCCTCTCACCCCGGAAGTGGCACAACCCACTTCCACACCAGTTGCTCCCTCCGTCCCCTCCAAGGCCCAGTCTACCCTGGTGCCTGAGGGCACATGTGATCAAGACGGCTTTACCACGGTGGTCCACAGGCGCCGAAAGACCTCCGGTTCAAAGCCGGAGGGGCGCGCCTCCCCCACCCCTGCAGCACCAATTCCTGAGAGCCATCGCTCACAACGGGCGGGAAGAATACCGCCTATTGTGGCCGACCCTTTTCCCAACCATGTGAAAGTCATGAGGGAATTAAGGGCAGTGCTCTCAGAAGAGTACCAGGCCACCCGATACCCCACTAGAGTCGTAATCAGAACCAAGAACCCGGACGATCACGAGAAGGCGAGGGAGGTTCTGAGGAAGTGTGAAATTCAATTTCACACATATTCCCTCCAGAAGCCGAACTTAGTCCGACGAGTGATCAGAGGACTTGACTCTGACACCGACCCCGAGGACATCCGTGTTGGCCTGGC
>JAUKNX010000344.1:0-28490 GCA_030762935.1 Hymenopus coronatus | reverse complement strand
GGCATGTCAGACTGGTCTTCACCACCCCCTCAAGTGACACTACATACTCTGGGCAGAAGATCGGACAACAGCCTAAACACAGATGGCGGGATACAATGGAAGCTGTACCAGATACTCATAGACAGAGGGGCAGTCATGACTGTAATCAGACCAGATGTGGCAAAGGGCTTATGACATGAAAACCAAGTCAACCTTACCATCTAGTGATGGTGTCAGGTGACCTTTGGAAAAAGAGACCTTGCTGGAGTTGACACAGGAACAGAGCACTGTAAAACTGTTGATGTTCATTGTGAGGGTGACCTGGTATATGATACTGGGATTAGATGCCCTCATGAATCATGAGGCGATGGTCAACATTAGCCAGAGGGTTATGAGAATTGGCCAAGATGGGGTAATGTGCTGGAGTCCATAAGAACATCCGACATCCTGCAGTGTGATTCTGAAGGACGATGTAGTTTTGCGTGCAAGAAGCAAGGTGATGGTAAAGGTGTACCTGGAGAGCCAAAAGTCAAGGAACATGGTTTTGGACCGGAGGACATCACTACACAGACTATGGTTGCCCGAGCATTGTTGCTCTACTGGGAAGAAGGCTGCTGAACCCAAAGAATACCTACCAGGACATCCAGGCTTGGATTGTATTAGGTAAGTGCGAGCCAGCACTCAGTATAATGCCATGCAACGAATGTGAACCATCAAGGGGCCTGCTCAAGAGGATGACCGACCATCTGACAAGTTCACCATTGGAGAAGGTTCATCTACTCAGTCCATACCAGTCCCTTTTCAGCAAAGGGAACAGTAAGTATTCCACAACATCGATGCGGGAGACATGCAACCTATTCGGAAAACACCAAGATGTGCTCCCCTGGCGAAGCAAACAAAAGTATGGGGACTGGTTGGAGGACATGAAGTCTAGGGGAATCATCGAAGAGTCTGACAGCTCTTGGTTCTCCCTATAGTCTTGGTGAAGAAGAAAAACAGCGAGTTATGCTTCTGCGTGGACTACAGGAAGCTGAATGTTGTCACTAAGAAGTACTGTTTCCCCATACTCCAGATTGACGGCACCCAAATTTGCTGGTGCCCAGTGGTTCTCGACCTTGGCTTTGTAATTAGGTTATTGGCAAGTGGCTGAGATCCTAGGGACAAGGAGAAGATCACATTCTTGACTGGCCAAGGGCTATGCGATTTACAGTTATGTCCTTTGACCTCTGGCATGCACCAGCCACCTTCCAGTGTCTCTTGGAATCAGTGATGAGAAGGTTGATCTATGACACTAATAGAGCATATTTGGATGACATCGTCATGGGTAGTAACTTTGAAGAACATCTCGAGAACCTGAGCCAGATGCTGTAAAGGCTGCATACAGCTAACTTGAAGTTCAATATGAAGAAGTGTCAACTCTTTTGCAAGGAAGTGAACTACCTGGGTCACATATGCTCATCATCTGGAGTGGCCACAGACCCGGAGAAGGCTCAGGTGGTGAGAGAATGGCCTCGCCCAAAAGAAAAACGAGAGGTGTGAAGTTACCTGGGCCTATGCAGCTACTACCACCAGTTTGTCAGGAGGTTTTTCTATTATTGCAAAACCTCTCACCCACCTGATGGAATAGTACCAGCCTTACTTGTAGTCAGAAGTGGCAGAGTGCACATTTCAGGTGCTAAAGTCAGCACACTGCAATGCTCCTATTTTGGGTCTTCCATAACCTAGAGGTAACTTTATTGTGGACACTGATGACACTAACATTGGCAGTATTCTATCCCAGTTCCAGGATGGCCAGGAATGGGCTATAGCTTACTACTGCAAGACTCCCTATAAAGCAGAAAGGAATTACTGCGTTACCCGGCGAGAACTTCTGGCAGTAATAAAGTCCAGAGGCTGCAAGAATAAAACCTTACATCACAACATCGGAAAGGAAGGAGCCACACCAATGCAGATACCATGTGTCAGATGGCACTGTCCAGAGGAGTACAATCACTGCAAAATTTTGAATAGAAGGAGCGTACCACAGTTGTCTGTAATTCCCACAGCTAGATGGGATAGCACATGGCTGAGTCAGGAGCAGCTGGCAGGAACTGACTTGGCACCCCTCCTGGGAGAAGTGAAAGTAGGGACTAGGCCGAGCTGGGAGGACATTGCAACAACGAGAACTGTGTACAAGTCCTACTGGGCCCAATGGTACTCATTGAAGATCAAGGATGGGGGGCTGTTTGGAGCATGGCAGTCACCTGATGAGTAGAGGCAGAGAGATGGTGCCACAAATGTCATGTGTGTGCGGAAAGCCGTGGCTTGCAGACCAGGAGCTGGGTTCGCATGCAGCAGTGCCTGAAGAATGCAGTGCCATGACATTGCTGGACCATTCCCGGTGTCCGACGGGGCCAACAGGTATCTGCTGGCAGCCATGGATTTCTTCGCCAAGACCATCGTGAACTGCCTTTTGGAAGAACTGTTTAGTCACTATGGGGTACCAATGCAGCCCACAGCGATCAGGGAATCAATTTTGAGTCCAGCCTCAAGAAGGAGATGCTGGAACAATTCTGAGTGCACAAGACACACACATCACCTCTTCACCAACAGTCAGACGGCATGGTTTAGCGGTACATTAAGACCATAGAAGAACATCTGAGGAAGGTTGTGGCCTCTCACCAAAGAGAATTAGATGTGAGGGTGCCTTCTTTCTTGCTGGCCTATCACTCTTCAATCCACAATACCAGCAGGTTTACAAGGGCCAGTCTTTGGCAGTGAGCTGTGACTACCATGCGACCTGATGATCGGAAATCCTCCTGGAGCAGAATAACCAGCAGTTGACTATGAGGAACATATGGATCGACTTCATGACACGTACGTAATGGCCAGTCAAAACATCCAAATAGTGAGTAATCAGATGAAGACCCGCTATGACCGACAGGCCAACAGCCAAGGTTTCCACCAATTTGATTTGGTGTGGCTGTATCGCCCTACTTGGTGCAAGGGATGCTGCCCCAAACTTCTACAACCATAGCAAGAGCCATACCTTGAGGTGAAGATGATAAATTATGTGTACGACTTCCAGAAGTTACCTCAATGAAACAAACTAGCAGTACACTTGGATCACCTTGCCAATATGATGATGCTGGTCACGATAACCAGCCCTGAGGAGGGAGCAGTGTGACCTTCCCTCACGCATATGGCAGGGAGGGCTGTAATGTGAGATATGGAGATTGGAGATCATGTGTAAACAAGGTCAGAAAGTGCGCCACAGCTCTAACCAGAACCTTCTGGAATGTGATTCCCAGTGTTTCTCAAGTGGTCTGCTATGAAAAATTTCCAGAAAATATATGTCATTTTCCCCTTATAAAGTATGGAGAATTCAGTCAGTGCAGTGTTGTTGTGCTGTGAAATGAACTGAGACGTGCGTGACTGTTATTGCACAGTGGGGTATGATCCGTGGACAGCATGCTGCCACAAAGTTTTTAACTGTCTAAACAATTGTTGAGTCAATAAAGACATTTGTTACATTGGTGTCAGGAGTGGGATATTTATACCACGATGGAGGAAATGATGAGGAGCTTGATAGCTGAAATGAAAGAAATGAAAATTAGAATGGAGAAGATGATGGAAGAGAAGATGGAATCTGGCATGGGAAAAATGGATTTAACAATGAAGAACCTGAAAACAGAACTTTCCACTGGAATTGAACAACTGGCCGGTGTGAAGAAGTGAAAGATCATGGGGGAAAAGGTGCAAGAGCTTGGCAGAGCAATAAAAGAATACGACCAACACCTTAATGTCCTAGAGGGAAGAGCCGAGGGAAGCACCGAGGAGCTGAATGCCATGGTAAAGAGGATGCTCAATGGGTGGCTTCAGGAGTGGAGAATGAATGGTCAGGATGTGACAAAACTTCTCCTTGTGTCAAGCCACCCAAGTATGACAGGACGTCAAACTTTGAAGTCTTCTGCCGACAGTTCGCTGCCATCGCCGTCCACAGTCGATTGTCATCAGAAGAGGAAGTCAAACAGTTGATATCAAGTCTCCAAAGATGGGCATCAGAAGTACTGAATGTGATCCTGATGTCAACTAAGTCTGTAAAGATCAGGGATGCCCTTGAGAACCGGATTGGGAGCCATCATTTGGCTGTGGTCTATCGCACTCAACTTTAAGCAAGGCTGCAGCAGCCAGGCAAGATGAAGCAGGAGTTGTCCTAAACATTGAGTAGCTTGTGAACAAAGCCCTGGTGAATCTACCATCTAGCTATGTGTCGCAGGAATCTGCTTAATCCTTCATCGACAAGGTGCTTGATGCCAAGATATGACTGCGCTTGATGCTCGACAACTTTTAGACGATCCACAAGGCATTAACAGCAGCACTCAAAATGGAAGTGGCCGAGACAATAGCTGCACCCACCTTGAGGACCAGGAATATTCACTCTGACTGGGAGAGGGATACAACCCAGAGACAACAACCTTTAGTTGGTGTGAGCTGGGAGTGTTGCAAGCCAGGACACCTAGCAAGGGATTGTCGACACCAAGATGACAAGCAGCAAAAACGTTGTAAACCTCAATGCAGCTACACAGCGATCAGGGAATGAATTTTGAGCCCAGCCTCAAATGGAGATGCCGGAGCAATTCTGAATGCAAAAGATATGCATAACACCTCTTCACCGACAGTCAGATGGCATGGTTGAGCTGTACATTAAGACCATAGAAGAACATCTCAGGAAGGTTGTGGCCTCTCACCAATCAGACTGGGATGTGAAGGTGCCTTCTCTCTTGCTGGCCTACCACTCTTCAACCCACAATACCAGCAGGTTTACATGGGCCATTTTGGTCTTTGGCAGAGAGCTGCGACTACCATATGACCTAATAATCAGGAGTCCTCCTGGAGCAGAATGACCAGCAGTTGACTATGTGGAAGATATCATGGATCGACTTCATGGCACATATGATGGCCAATCAAAACATCAAAGTGGTGAGCGATCAGATGAAGACCCGCTATGACCGACAGGCCAACAGCTAAGGTTTCTACCAATTTGATTTATTGTGGCTGTATCGCCCTACTCGGACCAAGGAATGCTGCTGTAAGCTTTAGCAACCACGGCAAGAGCCATACCTTGAGGCGAATAGGATAAATTAATTGTACACATCCTGAAGCTACCCGAGGAAAGAAACTAGTAGTACACTTGGATCACCTTGCCTGCTACTATGATGCTGGTCGCGATTATCAGCCCTGAGGAGGGAGCAGTGTGACCTTCCCTGACAGATGTAGCAGCGAGGGCTGTCATATGAGATGTGGTGGTCGGAGATTAAGTGTAAACAAGGTCTGGAAGTGCACCGCAGCTGTAACTAGAGCCTTCTGGAATGTTACTCCCGGTGCTTCTCAAGTGGTCTGCTTCAAGAAATTTCCTGAAAACTTGTGATGTTATTTTCTCCTTATAAAAGCAGGGAGAATTCAGTTCAATGGGTCAAATGTATAAAATCCAAGCTTTGTCTTGGAGATTATAGTTTAAGTTAAAGCGAAAGCTTTAAGATTACTCTGCAAGATTAAGCTTTGGCTTGTTCAACTCATGCATAAAAAAAATCTTAATCTATCAAGCTTTCGCTAGATGTTTTCCCAGCAAACGCTTGAAATACGTTGCGCGCGCAGCTGTCGTCTGCCAAGTGCTGCCACTCATGTGTACTGCACAGAAGTGTTTTGCGAATACGATACCTAACCTTAAAGTTATATGTGTAATGGCAAGTATGGCAGACGAAGTGAATATTCAGAATACGTTTGTAGCAATTCTTAAGCAGTTTCCAATACTGTTGAATAAATCTCAGATCCCGAGCATCAAAGAAGAAAAAATTAACACTTTGCGAACCGTCTGCGTCAAGATGGAAGAAACTTTAGGCAGAAAAGTAACTCCACAGCAAGTGCAGAAAAAGATTCAGAATATGAAGACTGAACTGAAAAGAAAAACTGACCGTAAAGCCACGGGAAATCAAAAAATAAAGTTAAAAAGGTGGGAAGAAGAATTTCTTCAACTTCTTGATGGAGAAAACAACCCAACCATTAGTAGGATTCCAGGTAAGAATAAAAATAGATCTCCGGAGCCAAATTTAAAAGTTTGTAGTATCCTTTGGTTTGTACTATCAAGTGCAATTGCAAACGTATTCTGTAATGTGATACATGTTACATGTAACTGCTATAAAATATAAATATATTGGAAAATTACAGTGAATATTAAAGTACATAACAAAATAATACTACTTTGGGGGAAAAGGGACTGTTTCAAATGCACTTTTTGCTTCATAATAAATTCTATTAGGTTCTTAAAGATGCTTTTCAAAGGGGTTTACACATGACTTTCCTGTAAACAGCACTAAAGTTGATGATTTTATTTGCCTTTATTTCTGCATAAAGTTTGCACCTGGATGCTGCTGAGTCTACCATTTATATACGTTTTATTGGAAAACTTCTGTTTTCATTGTGAGGTCTCTGGTTTGAATAGTTACAAAATGTAACTGTCTATAGCTCTTGTTTGCTGGTGCTAGTTTTACTAGCTCATAATTTCTCCTAAGAAATGTAACGTTTTCATGGGATTTGAAGTTATTTATGAGCAAAAATAGTCGCAGCATTTATATGTAAGATGTTAATTATTGAAAGCACAATGGTAATTGACTTCATCCTTGTGCTACTGAAGAAATTTCACACTGGATCACCTCTGAAAAAGCAGAGGCCTAGTGACGCTACTATCACATAGAGGTCAGCTTAACCTGTAAACATGACCTTGTATGTATTGACAGAAGAACATTGTTAGCAATAATCAGGTCACAGCTGGACGACAATGCATTTCCAGGAAAGTAATGTGATATACTTACAGCGTCATCAACTCCAAACAAGTATATGCCACTAAGTAAATAAACCATGTTGTTCTTTTAACTCCCTTGCGGCTAGTTTATTTAGTTTTTTGTTCTGTTTACTGTTTAGGTGGATGTGCTGTGGGTGGGGAAGGTTTGCAAGAACAGCTACCAAATGATGTAATTGAGCAGGTTGAAGTTGAATCTACAAATAATGAGAGCATTGCCCCAAATTCCAATAAGATTGCTAATGAAACAGGTACACAATCGAATAAATGTAAATTACATGAGACCCCAGAAACAAAACACCAGACTACGCATGAACTGCAAAGGTTGGTGCTCCTAGAACAACTAAAACTGATACGCATGCAGCAAGAGGAGATATTAAACAAACAGAGCTTGCTTCCAGTAATAGAAGTACAGGGATCAAATTTTATTCAGAACCTGTAACAACAGATGACATTTATATTTCACTTGAGCTGCATAACCATTTGCATTTGTGTGTATAAAGTTTAAGATTGCCATCAAACTTGAAATGTATAGTTTATATTCATAACAATATGTAATTTAATCATTTGCAACATGTTCATACAACAACTGTGAACTTTCGTTTCTTCTTTGCATTCCACGTCGTCTCCATTCTTCATTTTCATTCCTATCTTCCCCTTCTCCATATTCCTCTTCATTTTCATTGTTATCATCAACTTCTTCCTCTACGTCATCGTCTCTCAGCTGTTTTGCGAAATTATACAACACAAAGCAACATACAACAATACGCGGTACTTTCTCTGTAGGAATTCTGATGGTGTTCATCAATATAGGAAATCGTCTCTTTAATTGCCCGAAACATCTCTCTATTGTAACTCTACTTCGGGCATGTTGACGATTATAGTATTCTTTCACAGCATTCACAGGGTTTCTGTATGGAGTTAGTAACCAAGGAGCAATCCCATACCCGGAGTCGCCCAGCAGTATCGCCGTTCCGTCTTGTTCTCGCAATCTTTCAAAAATATTTGAATTTCTGAATATGCGGCTGTCATGCACACTGCCAGGCCACGTTGCGTCCACACTTGTAAACACTTCATCGGAACTGCATGTCGCTTGAACATTAATAGAACAAAACGTTTTTCTATTTATGTACTCATCGCCGTGTATTCGTGGCTTCAGAATTGGCACATGTGTGCAATCTATTGCTCCTATTACACTTGGGAAATTAAATTTATTTTACCAGTCTTGCTTTGCAGTATTAACTTCTTGCAGTCATGATGGAAATTTTATCCACTGATTAGCTTTTTCAAAAATTCTTTCATTCACATAATCGATGGTTCTACTTACAGTTGATTGATGAACTCCAGCATCTTCTGCGACACCAGTCTGAAATCCCGGGTCGCCGATGAAACATAGAAATATTTGCATCCTTTGCTTCGATGTCAGTGCACCTCCTCGTGTTTCTGCGTTTTCTCCCAAGAGATGATGTGAAATTAACTTGACATTGTCCTCATTGAATCTATAAAATGATTTATATACACATTCTCTACACTGTCTCTTTACTTGATACACTTTTCTTCGACGGATATTCATGAACTGGTGCCATTTTGTGGGATAAAACAACTCTTTAACACTTCTCTAGTACGAATCAAGTCACCTACTGAGGTAACTTGAAAAAAGTCAAGACTAAGCTACAAGAAGTGAAGCTTTCGCTTGTTTTATGCATTGGATTTGTACTCAAAGTCAAGTCATTGCTGGAAAATTCAAGCCAAAGCTGGGCAGCTGGTTGGCTCCAAAGCAAACGCTGGACTTAAGTCAAGTCGAAGCTGTCTTATGCATTAGAAACCAAGATTACACTTGAAAATTAGCAAGGCAAAGCTTATGCTTGACTTTATGCATACCACCAAGTGTTGTGTTGTGAGTGATGGCAGCGTTATCGCACAGTGGGGTTCAAGCCACGGAGGGCATGCTGCCATAAACTGTGAACTTTGTGTGGACAGGCAAAACACTGCACAGCTGGTTGGGACGTTTTTGGTACACCTAGTATTTATGGATTCTAAATCTGTTATTTTCACTTGTGCAACTTTCCATTATCATTTTATTAATTACTAGAAGAAATGTTGAAAGAAGCGCTGGGACAGAATTTATTATTCACATATAGTAAAATAAGATAAGCAGGGAAGATTCAATTAAAATGGATGCAAAAAATGTGTAACTTTGGACTATGAATCCATTAAAATATTGATAATCCTAATTACATCATATTTATTTGTAACTAAAATTGCAGTGGTTAAAATTATTAATATTTATAATATAATCGTGTAATTATGCATGGATCACAAAACTAGTATAATAATTAATTGCATATTATTGTACTGAAAAATATAATGAAATGCAAATCTACATAACATACCTAAATACCAACTTTCACCATTTGAATTACACAGAAAATTGCGATGCCAGCGTACCATTGTGGCTAGAGGAAGCTTGCAGGCAAGATTTCTTGTTTACTGCAAAGTGAGCCTCCCCTCTTTCAGTAGCCATCTTGGGCAAAGTGATGTTTCAGCATACTCAGTGACACTAGCACTCACAGGGGTTGTAGTAAATGTCTACAAGATCTCTGTGACAAATGCACTCTAGATCATTTGGAAGCGACCGCCTCTTGCTCCTTCCGAAAAAGTTGCCTGTTGCTAGTCCCCCTCAGAAACTTCCATTGACAACAGGTAGCCTTCTTTGAACACTAGCTATGTATGTATTCCACAGGGATAAAGGATAGTTTGGGAAACATACAATATGGGCACTAGGTTATTAGTGTGGTTAGACAGGAAATGAGACATTTTTGATTGGCTGTTTCAGATCATGACGCACATCATTTCAAAAGTGAGAGAAAAGTAAACAAACTTCAATTGCTGACAACAAGAACCATCTTAGATTCTCGTATCAAGAATGTTTTCGCTTTTGTTTGATATATTTTTATGAGGAACAGATATAAATGATAATTATATTTTGATATTCCTGCTGAATATATTTGTGTAATTATGGTATTTTAAATGGATTAAATACATCAAAGTTCATAGTAATGAGAAGGCACTAGATGCTTTTAATAGGTTAGTTTTAGTATTACAAAATTGTATGTTTAACAAATTAATTTTCAGACACATTGTGCCATCCAAACTGTGGATTACACTTTCACTTCTAGGATATACAATGGAAAGTTGGAGTTCCAAGTATTCCTGCAACTGTGAAGAGGGCGGATATAGAACTTAACATAACATGTGCATATTTTTGTTGAGTGATAGTGCTTTAAGTCAGAATACAGTGATTGATTGTGTTAAACAACGTAAAACCATTGATAAGGGCATTTTTTGCATATAATGTATGCAGAAGTTTCTTTGTAACAAATTGAGAAAGTTATTCTTGTTATGCACCTATGTAAATGTATGTTGTATCTAGACGGTAAAATACATAACAAGTGTCAAAACATGCTTTCTTCCCATTTTCCTGTGAAATTCCACACCCCAGTGTTAGTGATTTATGAGTTCACAAATCATTGATGCAATTTAAGTACAAAACATTTTCCTATGAAATTGCAAATAAAATTATTGATTAGATTCAAAATTTGAGATTTAATGTAAGGTTATTATGTATTATGCCATAAAACATTTCTAATAACAGAATTAGAATCTGCAATCTCTACTACAAAACTCTTAATATAACATGTAAGCAATTTATGTACAGATTATTGGACTCTTTAAATAAGGAGAATAATGCAAAAATGAATTATCATTTTCATACCAGCCAAGCTGTTAGGTGTACTACTGTTATCTTCTATTATTGTGTTTCTACAGACCACAATGCCTAGTTAATTTAGGTGAGCTTTAATCAGTTCCCTGAAAAGCAATTTGAATAACTCAAAAGCAATCACAAATACCGAAGTTCATATAATTTAATCTTTTGTGTTATCAGTGATACATCATCCCCAGTGCTCTATGGATAACCTGCTAGTCTGTGGATCCCAATGTCATGGGTTCAAACCTGATGGTGGCTAATGGATTTTTTTGGGCGTAAAAATACCATGGCTTCCTTCAGAACTGAAATAAAGCCATTGGTCCCATATCATAGATTTATGGCACATAAAATAACCTCAAGCCTTATAAAGAAGCCTCTGAACATAACTAAGTTCTGTTGCATGCCTAATGTAAAATGGAACATTAAAAACCACAGCGGTTAAAAAGCATTTAGACATTAAAATAACTCAATTTACTTTCAATATCAGTTCTAGAAATTAAAATCAGCTATACAAGTATGAAAAATGAATTTTGTTTTGTAGCTGGCTTCCCCTCACCCCCCTAGGACTTACAAGCAGCTGCCTAGGGAAGTATGAAAAATGCAGCTCTTATATCCAGCAAGATATAAACACTTGGGTCTGCCATTTTACATAGGTTCTGTTTCTGTTTACTACTCTCCACTACGATCGGTTTGTGTTGTCACTGTTTAACACTAGAGTTGCATTTCTGTTAGGTGCCTGTACTTTGTTGTATTCAGTTCCCTCAGCATATACTGCTTTCCAAATAAACACATAAACAGAAGCCAAGCAACTGCCACAATGGATAACAAATTATTAATATTCATTGTGCAAATTATAAAGCATTGTGAGATGCTACTGTGACAGTGCTGTCCATGGATGGCTGCTCTCACTTTTACTTGATATCAATTGGCGGAGTTGGGAATGCAAAACACAGCAAATGCATTTTTATTATTAAGCTTCATAGTAATGGGTAAAAATCATTGCTATTTAACCCTTATAGCAATTGTTTTACCAGCAGTGTTATGAAATATTTCAAGCTTTAGCATATCATTTTGTTAGTACTAAGAATGATTTTAAAAAGCACTTACCTGTCATTAAGGTTATCCTATTAGTCCTTGTGAGTGTATGAAGAAGAGCAAGGAGAAAAAGAAGAAGAATGCCATTAAATACAAAAAATTATTTCTCTTACATTTCATGTCATTCAGCAAAATCAGGTATTCATATTCTGCCTGATGTTTCTATTTCCACTTTATAATAACCCGCACATATTCAGCAAAAATAAATAGCACACAATTAGTGTCCTTGTTATCCTTATAGTACTTGAAGTTAATGAAGGTAGTGATAAAACAATCATTTACTCATGAGCAAATACTTGTGTAAAAATTCTAAAAGATGGAAGCAGAGGTAATAATAATCTTGGTTGGTAGTATAAATTAACTGTGTCAGAATCCAAATGTTCTTGAAGTGTTAAAAGTAGCAGTAAAGCAGGGAATTGTTGCTTTAAAAAGTTCTATCTGAATGACATATTTGTATGTTATATGCATAACACTTGGAGAGGAGCCATGTCATGGACGAGATGTAGTTCCAGGCTGGAACACCCACCATATTTTCCTGACTTGGCTCCTTCTGATTACCACCTAATGAGGAGACATTTGTGCATATCGTTTCACCAACTTATAGGAATTACAAGGAGCTGTACTGTGGTGGGTGCGACTGATTCCAAAAAAGTGGTACCCGGAGGGCCTGCAGAAGTTACCACAGTGGTGATGCAAGTGTGTACAGCTCAATGAAGGCTATATTGAGAAAGTAGATATACCTGCCAAGGCTTAAAGATTCTTATTAAACAAAATAAAGTGTAATTCATTATGGATGCCTCTTGTATTAGCAAATCTGCATCAAACAATACATTTACAGTTCTAAGCATCAAAAGAACAAGAAGAACATTCAGACAAAATATAAATCATGACAACCTTTATTACAAAATGCACTTGAGACAACTCTTTTATGTCCATGGTCACAAGTACCTGACTGTAGCTTTAAACAATTGGAAGAACAAGGTCTCAAAAAGTAAAACAATGGAATATTTTTAGAGGGTTTAGCCAAATATAACTTTTTTTTTTTTTTTTTTTTTTTTTTGTAGCTTATGTCCTTTAATCTGGTTGGTCATGTTGGACAATGAATGAAATGTTTTAAATGATGCTCAAATGATCTCGGGGTACATGGAACTTAAAGTTACTTGACATTTGTCTTCTCAGCATAAGGGAAAACCCAAAAAAAACTTATCTGGGTAATTCGCCCTAAGTAAGATTCTAACTCTCAACCTTTTGAATGTGAGGCAGACCACACTACCCAGGCAGGAAAGACAAACTTGAGTATTCAGAAGAATCTGTATGTAAAGAATTTGCCATTTCTGTAGAGTAGCATTTCTGAATGAATACAAAGGTTGCCCCACTGGTTTCTGTGGATATGAAAGAAGCTTTGCATCTATAAAGATGTTCTATCTGCTAACATAAGCGCACTTATTTTTAAAAATAAAGAGATGCTCTGTATAATGAAATAAAAGAACTTATCTATATTTTCCTATTTCTGGTGAGGGATGATTTGACATGTTTGCTTGTATCTCAAAAACCATGAACAGAAAATAGATTTTTTAATTAGTTGAATCAAACAGCACATTTTTGTCCCTTTTTTACCTTATGTCAGCATCTTTATCTTTCCATTTATGTTATGAAATTTACACTTAAAAATCCTAACCCTGTTAATAATGTTAAATTACCAGCTCTAACCGAATGTTGTATGAAATAAAATAATTATTATTATGAACTGTTGCAGACATAGATGAATTTGATGTACATTATAAATTTGTATTCATGGAGATCAATTAACCTATTGTATATATGTATGCACATGTGTGTGTTGGGCACGCATGTGTGTGTGTCACAATATGCATAGAGTTTACTGTGAAATAAATGACGAAGCTGGTGCACAGTTGAACTTTGCTTAATCTGTGTGTCTAAATATGGGACATTATCACAGAACACTTTTGAGGGGAGATGTCAATTAGAGTAAAGAACACTACAAACCAAAGTCATAAATTCCTTGCTTTTAGTCAAAGATTTATATGAAGCTTTGATACAGTTTACATTATAATATGATACATTTTTTGTGTAAATGTCAATGAAAGTGAGTAAACATGTTTTGTAAGATTTCAAATGACTTTCTTTAGTTCTTTCCAAAAATAATCTTTATGGATAAATACCTGAAACTTTGAATTTTATTTATTTAATTGTAGTTGGAATAATTCCTTAGTTCTTTTGTTATGTGATGTTTAGTTTATTATATATGACTTCCTGAATCTAATTCTCCAAATTTGAGGTTCATTTTCAACTTTGTGGATTGCTATCATTTACGAAAAGTAACACCTAGTAAAATTTCCTTACATAGAATTGAGGGTTATGTATGAGTATATACGAGTTAACAAAGTGTTACCAACATTACTAAAATATTACTAAGCTTTCTACTGTAATAAAATCACTGCCAAAAGTAAAATGATATCTTTGCGAAGGAGGCGGGCAACTAGTAAATGGTTGCGCCGTTGACCAAATGCCCCTCACCCAGACGGCCTGGGCTCGGTCCCAGACGGCTGCATGTGGGATTTGTGATAGATAAAGCGGTGCAGGGGCCGGTTTTCTCTGGTTTCTCCCTCCGATACTCCATCTTCATTCCATGTATCATCTGTGATATCCTCTGAGGTGCCATAGTAGTAAAAGTGGACTTTAATACTATCAAAATAAAAAACAACGTAGCCCATTTATTAAATATTAGGCATTTTCTAATGCATATTTGAAATGACTTTGAGGACATGTTATTTAAGCACCAGAAAATAAACTAAAAAAAAAATATAACTATCAAAATTTTGACCTTTTATTCACATTGCCCCTTAGGAAGATATTTGTATGATTCTATATTTTGAAAAGCTTTTAGAATTCACGAAGTAGCGCAGCTAAGTTCACATTTATATGTACTTAATAGAATTTAAAACTACATATGCTTTCATATTCACCCATGTTCGAGGAGTTCATTTCCATTAACCAAAACAAGAGTATAACGGCAATGAATATCATCAGCATTCTTGGAGTCATCTTGATTGTATCCTGAAACCATGATATATTGCAAGTAGTATAAGAAATACAGACATACATGTATTACAGTTTAGTCTGATAACTACGTCTAACAGTATTTTATTGCTCTGAAACTATATATAACATTATTATTTAAGTTCATCCTTCATATAGTATACATAGATAACATCGTCAATACATGTTTATCTTTTTCTTGGTATGTAAATAACCTAAAGCTTCTACTTTAGACGTGTTGGGTTATTCACCAAGTAGATAATAAGAGTTTTCATGCTTCAATTTGCTTTTTGGCTGATTTTTTCCAATAAAGTTCATAATATTGTATAAAATAGCATGTTCAGTAATTATTGTATACCTATTTGTGCACTTTAACGAAAGCTGAAACATAAAGCGAATGGCCGCTTTAATTCTAAGCTGAACGTAATAGCTATTCTAAATTAAGAGAATATTTTCCATATTATAATTATTACCTTACACAGATAAAGTAGAACAAGGGTTATATAGCTTGGTTTTCGTGTGTTGACACTTGGTATACCGCTATTTGCTACTAGATGGCTACATTATACAAAGAGAATAAATGCAAAGATTATAGTGCTGTCTTCTTTACATTCGTTCACGACGTCTTTTTTGTAGTGCCATTACTAATTAATTACTAAAAATCACTTTAAATTCTCTGAAGAACATCGTATATGTGCATTTTGTGTAGTTATTGTTACAAATATAGAATCTCTCCTCCCAGAATGTTTAAATTTTAAGGATCCATTCTTTCAGCAGAAAGCTACGCAATTGTTTTTGATAGCCCACTTTTTAATTTCCGGACAATCGCAAGCATGTTAACTTTTAATCGCTATAAAGTGTACAGAAATGTTAATTGTCTTTAAAAATACAAATTTTTCTTCGTTAATGTATAACGCCTGTAGTATCGTATGTAATAATGACGATAACAGTGCCTTACATGTATACGTATACAGCAATATATAGCTACTGCATGAATGGAAAACATAATGTGACGTGAAGGTATGAAGTCAATCGAGGAATTTAATACCGCCGATTTGTAGATCCTTCCTAAAACACAGCCAAAGTAAATAGTCTCCCTTATAGTGATGCTAATGAATGAGGGCGTATACGCTTCGATGAAAATTCCATGCTTTTTTAACCAATGTTTCTCATTTCAAATCAGCACCATGTCAATAGATTAACTGGTATGTAAAAGAACTCCTGCGATACGAAATTCCGGCGCACCGGTGGCTCTGATATGATCCTGGAAGATTACAGCGTCATTAACAAACAAATACGTAATTTTAAATACATTTAATTTCAAATTCGTATATTACGCATTTGGTTTAGAACGAATCAGTATACAAACTCTTAACAATTACATTTTTGAAGCACTGCAGAACTTTTCAACACCATACGCCTGTCATTTTTCCCTAAGTTTGGATTTTTCGTGTAAGGAACTTCTTCACATTAATTTTGTGTTTAAATCGTAGCATGTTAGATATTTGCATCTTGAACTAAATTTAAAGTAACACATTTATTTAAATTACATTAAACGATTTACAGTTTTTCCTCTAAAACTGCTATCAACTACCATAACAGCAATTAAAACTCGCGTCAGGTACATGGCATTTTGAGACTTTGAATTTTTAAATTGGTATGTGAGCTTTTACATATAACTATTTTATATGTGAAAATTCTGTTTGAAAAATCAAGAAATATTCTTTAATCTGACAGACTAATATGAAGTAAAGTTTACACATAAAAATACAATGTACAGAATAATTAAAAATACTTTTACAAAGTTTGGGGATAGGTTCCCTACATCAAAACAAGCAAAAATGTTCATTTAAACACACGTCCCAAAACCCTTCCTTCTCCATGTTTTGAGGTTCAAAATGATATTAATCAAAACTTTTTAAAGCGACACATTATTCCATTTTTAACGTTTTCAGCTTGTTAGGAGGTGTTGCACCTTAGGATTTCTGGCCTAAACGAACCTACAGAATACTTTCTAATCTAATCTAACGTAATCTAATCTTTACCGGATTTGGTATTTAACAGAATTTTCGTTTTGATCTGCTGCCCATACACGCAACAGAACATGTTTCTAAAAATACCTTTTTGGATTCAGAGGGTCTAAGAACACGATATTGCCTCGATATCGAATTTTTGGGTGGAATACAATATGCATCTATCTTCTCTGTCCACTTATGAACATTGTACACCCGTCTCAAAAAAAAAAAAAAAAAAAATCATGGGTGCTGGTCCGCCATTGACAAGTTCTATGTTCAGTGGCTTTCTGGCCTAAACGAACCTACAGAATGCTTTCTAGTCTAATCTAATCTATAGTACATGATACAAATGTCCTCCTCTTGCGTCTAGACACGCATGCGCCCGTCGAAGCATGGAATGTCAAATACTCCCAGTCAGTGACGTATGATTTCGCAGGTTTCCATGACTCGTAGCCTTTTTCATGTAAAAAATCCAAAAGTGTTGAGGTGGGGGAACGTGCAGGCAATGGAACTGGCCCTCCTCTACCTATCCATTTGTCATGCTAGATTCCAGCCAGTGTATCTCGAACAATGAGACTAAAATGTGCTAGAGCATTATGCATAAATCACATGTTTCTTCTTATTTGTACAGGCACAGTTTCTAATAAATCCGGGAGAGTGATCTGAATGAAGTCCCTGTAGACTGCAGTTGAAGTGCTGATAGAATGTATTATACATATGATAAATGACAAATGTTAACAAGCAGCTATGGCAAATTAAGTCCAACTCTGCAGGGTAACGTGGGCAAACGCATTTTATAAATGAGTGCATAAATAAATGAACTTATTATGTTGGACCCGGAAAGCCGTTAAAGGTGAGAAAGTCATTAAAAATTGATCACGCGCAAACGAAGCGTTTTAGAGCATGTATTTATATGAATATATGTTCTTATTTCGATGTCAGGAATCCATCTCCAAACGTTGTAAAAGTATATTTGACTCATTCTGTAAACAGTTTTATAAGCCTGTCAAACCAAGATCATAAAACTCCCAACAGTTGAACAGCGCTCTAGCGGCCATTTTGGTGGTTCTTTTGCTCGCCGGATTTAAATTACTATCTCCTTGAGAAGAATTAGTTTAAGTAAGCCTTCCAAATAGCTTTTAGGAGCCCCTTGAAAATGAAAGTACACAAATGGAAGGAATATCATATGTACTAACCTAACTATAACTTCCGAAAAAAACTGAGTTGTATTCACATTACTTTGCACCAGTTATTATTTAGACAAATTATTCTTATGAGCGATTATTTTGCCTTTTACCGCTTCTTATCAAGGTAAAATTTTGCAGAAATAGCTTCACCACGAATTTTATAAGGATGCACGGGGGTTAGAGCACAGAGAGATTAGGTCGGAATTGCCCTATGCATTGTAGTTGGGTTGGTGAAACACTTTTTTGCCACACCGCCATCTTTAGTCCTATACTAATACAATTTTGAGGCAAGTACACCTTGTGTGGGTTAAATGTATACCCCAAAAAAGTCTGATGTGTTCCATTCACATGACTTTCTCTAAATCCCTGCAAAAATATTATTAAAAAGCTTATGCTTCTATTTACTTCATGATAATCGAGAAAAAAAAATAGCAGAAATGGTGTTACTAATTGCTTCCTTGTAAGTAGACGCGAAATAAGGGCGTACCACAGGTTAAAATATTAGTCAAAAGATGGTTGCTTTGTGACAGAAGTTCCTTTGTTTCTATTGCCAGGAGTTGACAAATTCCTGTATGAGAAAGGTATAAGTTTTTCAATGCTGAAACCAATAACAAGGAATATCTAGAAAACGATCAACTTCACGAAAAAAATGTATATCACATAAATTGTGTGATTTAACGTGATCTACATTTTTTGTGTGGTAAGTTTTTGTCAACTCTTACGGTTTAGCAGTTATGCAACATTCCGTAAAATTCACCCAGAGTAAAGTAGTCTTCAGAGGCTATTCCCAGAAAATATACACTTTATTTGTCAGGTTAATGTCTTTAATATACGACATTTTAATCAACATCGTTAGAGCCATTTTTGAGAAAATCGAAATTTTCGAAAAAAAAGTTCCGTGTAAAGGGAAGTTCGGGTGGGGGATTTTCTTGAAAATCTTCGTGTCTTATCCTTGGAAGAAACCAAACCTAAATACCAAATTTGGTTTCTAACGGACTTTTCATTTTAGAGCTATGTTGCCCAAAGGCGCACACACACACACGCGCGCGCGCGCGCGGACATTTTTCTAAGAATGTTTTTTTTTCTTTTTTTTATTCAGGGTGTCTCCGGTGAAATGTTGGTTTCGTAAATAGTACGTGTAGAGAAAGTAATAAGAGTTTGTAGCGTTAAATGCTCAATTGGGCCGGTTCTACAATGGCCCGATAAACCTGCCTATAGTTATTCACCAAATAATTTTATCCGGCTTATGAGCAAAGCTTTCGTTCTACATTCACACATGTTTCTCTGGATAGTAACCCTCTAGAACAGTTTATAGAGCGTTAAGTTTGCCATTCTGAATTTGATGATAGAGCCGCAGGTGGTGAATTCGTAAACCAAAAAACAATGGAAAAATGCCAACAAACAAAATGAAACAGTTTATACCAGGGGAATTCTTTTGCCATGTTTTAGAATAAAATGGAAGTGATTACGATTGCGAAAGTGTGTTAAACCTCGCAGAGGCATGTAAAATGGATGTAAACAAAGTCTGATGCCATAAACTGTACGGGGGGATGGTAATAATTACGTTAGGGTCCACATAACCTTACTTTTCTGTTACTTTTTCTTAAGTACTTCTGGTTTCCCAATGCTCCTTAGCCTACGTCAAAATTAATGCATACTGATATGAGAGAGAGCACGTATGTGTATGGGAGTGAATGTTAAAATTCACATATTTTTACAATTCTTTCAATATTGAAAAGTCGAAGATTTTTGTTACCGGATGGGCTATAAAATGCTTCAATTGATAAAGTACAATTCATAAAATACCAATAAAGGTTTGAGAAGGCTGTGTATGAGCATAGAAATACACTGAACCTGTAAAAGTACATACTTGGAGGACTGTCAGGATAGAGTTTAAGAAGTTAGATGTTTCAATTACGTTAATATGGGCAGTTTTCATTTAGTATTACTAGAAATCTCTGGACTTTTCGAAATAGAAATTACAAGGGATAAAGGTGCAAGATAAACTAAACATCCGCTAGATTATACGGTGATTTCATAAATGTGAATAAGAGGTATATAAAAATTAATTAAACAATTGGGAACTCCCGCACTTGTCACGCTTTTTGACATTTGGAAGGTGAAACTTTATATGCAGGGTCCTAATTGTAAGCCACAAAGCCCAGCTGAGGGGCCACCCCCATCGAAAACCACAATCATCTACGTAATAAGAGGAACTCCGAAACATCTTTCGAGTTTTTAAAGCTGCCTGTGAGAAGTATAAAATACAGTATTACTTCCTCGCGTCGTCCAATACATGCGATTTTTATCTTCTTTACAGGAATTGTTACATATTTTATAAAGAAGGTATTACATTCCACCCAGAAATTCGATACCAAGATTTCACCGGAAATACACGTTTTAGATTTTTATAAAAATATCCGTGTGTCTGTAACGAAAAGTTAGTAAAATACCAAACTTGGTATTTAAGTTACATACCTTCCAAAGATGTTACGCGAAGATTTTGACGAAAATACCCTCACCCCAAACTAACCTTTACAAGGAAATAATTATGAACATTTTAATATTCTAAAAAAAGGCCTAACGGTTTTGATTAAAATACCGTATATTAAAAATATTTATATGACAAATAAAGTGTATATTATTTTGAATTCTGTGAGAAGAGCCTCTGAAGACCTCTTTATTCCAGATGAATTTTGCTGGATGTTGCATAACTAGAAAAAGACAAAAATCTACTACACAAAAAAAAAAAAAAAAAGATCTCGCAAAACACACAATATAGGTCATTTTTTCTTTTTCGTGGAGTTGACCAGTTTTGAGATATTCCTTGATATTCCTTGTTATTGGTTTTCATTTTAATATAACTAATTGAAACTTTTCACATGCGGGGATTTGTCAACTACTGCAATGCAAAAAACAGGTTTCATCCACATGGCAACCAGCTTTTAAAAGATTTGAATATCATTTTAGCCTAGTGTATTCCCTAAGCTAAGAATAAACTTATAAACAGTAGTTTATTACAGAGATATAGTGAAAGACATGTGCATGGAGCACTTCAGATTGTTTCTTAATTACTATTGCTAGTGATAGTTGTGAGACTGAATATGAGCGGAACCGTAAACTCAATGGACTACGGCCGTGGAAGTCTGCAGATATATCTAAATGTAAACATTTATTTGTCGGATAATAGACATAGCATCTACTCCAACTAGCCGAAAATTTATTGGCAACGACATCTTCCGAGTAGTGCTATCCAGAGATTGTAGAGCGCGAAACGACTAGAAATCGGATACATAGCTGTATCGGCAAGTTACAGATTGTAGTACCGGCCCTTGGACTTTAATTATTAAACGAGTATAATGAATTTTCTGAGAATATCCTCTTTATTCCACATGAATGTTGCTGGATATCATAACTAGAAGAAGACAAAAACTTACTACGAAAAAAAAAAAAAAAAAAAAAAAAAAAAAATCAGATCTCGCAAAACACACAATTTAGGTCTTTTTTTTCGTGGACCTTTAAACCAATATTGTAACATATGGTAAAGCCTTTTTTCAAAGACTTGAAAGAACAGTTAACCTGACTGACGTTGGTCGTGTTAGAACCACAAGATGGCGGCGGTACAGTAAATCTGTCCTCTAGGACAGAAATATTCAAATGATTCACCGGAAGCTATTTCCTGCCGTTAAAATGCTGATCCTATATATCGCGAACGCAGGGAAAGCGAATATGTTACTTTGTGTGCTTCAAAGGTGCTCAGCAATTGAACTTAATTAAGTGAAGTCGTCGATTACATTTGCCCCTGACCATGAACTCTAAAACGGTAAATCCTGTCAACATACTACCTTTGAGGAGATGGATAATACCTCATGATGTTGAATATTTTGCACCCAGCTATGTGTGTTCAAAGCCTCACAAATTGGGATTTTGTTAACCCTGATTCAATATCAGTATATATCTCAAAGAGTATAACATTTTTTTTAAATGCCTTTAATTTTATGAAATCGCGGACATTTTTATCACCTAACATATGCTACACTTAAGTCTGTGTATATTAAACAACTTCTCAGTACCCCTTCACGTCATACATGAATCGCATGAAAATAGTATCCTAGTATGCATTGTATCCTGGCTTCTTAGAAGTCGTGATAGATAGAAGATGAGGCAGTAGCGAGATTTGCCATCCTTTTTAACGTACAGGAAGTTGACGTGCTACTCTCTTTTCCATGATGGCTGGTGTAGAGGAATGAAGATTGTCTTCCAAGTCATAAACAGAGATAAATGTTCCAAGGTTCTCTTTTTCAAAATCTTCAGTCTCATGGAGAGGTACAGGGAATCGAATATTCGGATAATAGACGGCTTTAAAAATTGGGCTTTTCTGGTACAATGCTGGACGGTCTCTAAAATGCTTTGCAGGATATCTGGAAGCCAGCATGCAATATGCAAAGCAGTAGTTATTCTAATGGTATGTGTGTGTCTGCTGTCTTATTCCTGCTGGTTACAGGCACTGTGCCGTAGCATGAAGCGGATCATGTGAACAGGCACCATTCATTAAGTCATGGATTGTGAGCAGTGACTTCTATGATACCTGGCCTCCAATTAGGCTATATTTTCCAAAATGTCCACTGCATTTGCATGGAAAATGATTTCAAGGTTCCTTGGTTGGTTGAGGGTGAGTTTCGTCTTTGTAATAAACAAAACCAGAATGACCTCTTCCTTTTGAGGAGTTTGAATTAAGTATGTATAATACTTCCAGAGAAACATAACTTTTATACCATATCTATTCCTTTAATAGCACGCTGCATTTCTTTAAATCACAAGATCACTACATTCCAATAAGAATGCATGGGGCCCAAGAATATTTTATGTATTTTCAATACTGGTATTAAACATACGTCCCTTGAAATGCAGACTCGATACGCTTATATTCAGGACTAGGATGAGAATTCTAACTTTCACTAACTTTTTTTTTTTTTTTTTTTTTTTTTTTTAAGCGCGGGATTCTTCTTCAGATTTTTTATTTTACTGCATGTCGGCTGCTTGTTGACATTATGGAGTCCCTCGAGCAGGTTGAAGCAGGTTCTGCCGATGTCATCCTCTGCACCCCTGCTCAGAATTGGTCCTGTTTGGACGGCTGTCAACTGCTTAATGACGACATATGGTTAGATGGGCATGGTGGTTCCGTGTCATGACGGGGTTTGGCGGCTGCTTGCTGGAGCCTGTTCTAGGATGTATGCTGTCTGCAGATTCTTAGGTAGCTTGATGGATAGGTTCATCGCTTGTGGTCTGCGGAATGGGATCCAGATCGAGCAGGTGGATGGTAACGGATCTTCTGACTGTCAGATTCAAAGATTCCTATTAGATTCTTGGAAGCAAAAACCAAAAAGTATAAGTATCTAGCGTTTTTAGTTTAGTTTCTACTAATAAACAAGATTCATTCTATCACCTATTATTGGAGCTTGTCTGTGGCTTGTAGCATCACCCCTAGCAGTTTTCCCATCTACAACACCCCGTGACTGCAGCAGCATGTGTACAGGCTGAATTCCGATGCAATGGATGGCTCGTTTGCTTCTATGTTCAGCTTTTCTAAAAGTTCAGAAAAAAAAGTTAATGATAAACCAGCTATCCGATTATATATTTTCGTTTTCTCCCCAAGGAAACGGGAACACTCCTTAGAATTAGATGTATATGCCTCTCCATAGTTGAAGCAGGTGGGACCTTGGGTGCATACATATCCATCGTGTGCTTTTTGCCCGCATGGAGCACAAACCGGCGAATTGGTGCAGCGTTGTTATGTCCAAATTTTTGAAACCTTTAACAACGCATCGGGTTTGGGATATATGATCATACTGGCACCCTTTCACAGCCACACATGATAAAACCCGGAATTCCAGTCCGTTCAAACGTCAAAAAGACGGTGCGAAGCGGGAACGGTTTGTCCTCCCATTGGCCAAATAACCTCTACGCACCGATAACAGCTTGGTCAGAAAGACAATTCACTATTTCTTCATTGAATAATCCGTCCAAACTAGCGGTCGTCACCACACCTCGACTACTATTCAAGGATTTGTGCTTCTCGACCTTAATTGGGTATGAACCCAGAACAGAAGCACTCATCAACTTGGCTGGTTGCTCAGATCTGGCTACCTCAATAAGGAGTGTACCATTTCTACAGTGTGTGGCATTGGTGACCTTTCCACAAATTCTGTCCAGTTCTTTTTGGATATAAAAGTGACTGACATCCTTCATTGTCTTTTTCTCGCACATAAGACAAATCATAAAAAAAAAATGTGGTATTGAGGGGTGTAAGCGCAGAGGAGCTATAATGGTACAGTCCCCTTCCGGAATCATCGGCGTCAGCCTGCCATCCGGGGGATACAAGAAGATATCTAAAATCTTCCGTCTGTGGCGGCCTTGAACACTCGCTACAGGCCTGATCTCAAGGAGTACCAGAGGAGTTACCCTCCGATTATCACTACTGGCTGGTATGCGACATTTTCACCGATGGCAGGCCCGACTTTATGCCCCTACCACTGGATAACCGCCAGTGGCCCCCACTATAGCCAACTCTGCCTCAACGGAGTCAGCGTGGATTCAGGGGACTTGTGGTTGATTACATCGGGCCCCAGACAGAGGTAACACGTTGGGTCCCCCCGATCAACTCAGCTATTCACGGTCGTCGAGCTGCTTGGGGGGACCCGGCCCCTTGGGAGCTACGTGGGTGTACATGACATCGGAACGGCTACACACCTAGTGTCGCACGAAAGGGGTAGTGAGGAGGGTCCACTCAACCTTCACATTTGAGAACTCCGGAGAGCACACAAGTTGAAAGCTGCGCCGAAACCGTGGGACAGGAGCCACGGAGATAGGAAAGAGACAGGAGTTGATAAACCTAAAGACCTTAAACCTAAGAATTTTATAAACCTGGAAGAGGAAGACGCTATCATAAGGAGGAATGGAAGGTATAACGTGAAGTGAAGTCTAACGTGGCTCTGACAGATGGGAATGAGTTAATTACAAAGAAAGCGAGTGGCTCGGGCTCCCCGGGTATGCCAAACCCATACTAATATAAAGTGAGCCCCTGGGAAGTAATAATCCTAAGGTCTTAAAAACTAAGTTCTCACGACTCTATAATCCTGCCAAGAGCGACATATGACGTTCTTGCTTACCAACAGTTACAAAGCTTTTTCATTATAAGTCCAGTATTTCAGCATATACCAACACATTATAAAAACATTTATTATCAACATAATGTATAATTATTTGGCAAATATCCATCATACTCAAAATACCAGCCATTCCAGCACGCATACGAATTTGTCTGTAATATAAAATACAAGTTTTTCTGACAAATAAAACCTTTGAAATCATCATCAGAAAATTACAATATCCATCAATCGCACTTAGTTTCATTCAATATTTGGAGCGGCCCAACTTCTGCATAACAAACTTTCTTTATCAGGACATAGTAATAGCAAGAAGACATATAAATATATTAATATTATAAATACATCCAATATTGATACCTTTAATGAAGCTTTTCCGACAAATAAAACTTTTGAAATCATCATCAGAAAATTATAATATCCATCAATTGGACTTTGTTTCAATTTTTGGATTGACCGAGGTTCTGCATAATAACCTTTCTTTATCGGGACAAAGTTAATAAAAGCAAGAAGACCTATAAATATATTAATACTATAATTGCACCCAATATTGATACCTTTAATGCTAAACTTAAAAATAAGATGTCTGAGGTTTTGAAACAAAATGTCAATTACAAACTTAGCACTTTTTATAGCATAGCCAACTACTATTGTGATATTATATGCTTTCCCTTAAAGAAATGTCAAGCATCTAACAACTCATCCCCACACAATTTCGTTAAGTGGATAACTAAAGGAATTATTACATCATGTAAAAACAAGAAAAACACCTTATAGTACATATAAAAATACTTCTAACCAACACTTTAAGCAGTCGCTTTTCTTTTTTTGGAGGGTTGTAAACAGGGTTGTTATATTCATTTATTTGACAATAAGTCGATTAATTACTCTAAACAGCACTTGAGACCGTCAAGTGCAAAACTCGCCTTATCCAGGTAAAACAAACTTTCAGAAAACGCAAAAAAACTAAAATTAGGAAAACAGTAGAACATTTGAAAAGTCTCTTAATGTTATCAGGTCCCAACTAGATCCTTAAAGATCCTCTGCATTCTCTGGAAAATCATTCTCAAATAATATGGCGGTAAATCAAATTTCAAATTTGGATAAGGCGAGTTTTGCACCAAACGGGAGTGGATTTGGCGAGTTTTGATAGAGACACAATATTAAATTACAATTAATGCAAACATTTTCACATTTACTTCTTAATATTTAGTTTGACAACGTTAATAACTGACTTCTTGCAGTACTTGTTTAATTATAACAATTTCTGACTTCATACAGATTAAAAAACATTTTCACAATTTTGACACCTTTTTCACATAAGGGTGAACGAATCACTTTCATATTTTTCTCATTACTTGACCAGTTTTCATATGACCTATTATGATTTGTAACATATTTTATATATTATACCTATGAAAAGCAATACTAATCATTTATGTTCAAAAAACAAACATATCAAATTCTAGGTTGTCCTTCTTCACTATCCAAGAAGCTTTCACAAAGAGCATCTGTTTCTTCATTGACATTGGCAATATTGTTTTTAGATATTACATTATTGTAAAATACAAGGCTTTCATTTTCTTCCCAGTTTTCTCCAAAATGTTTTTTTTAATAAATTTCTGATATCTTGAACCTTTTCCTCTTTTACTAACGTACCTACATCTAAATTCTTTGAAATAAGCATTGCTAAGGTTTTGCCTTGCTTCACAATGGTCTTGGCTACACACAAATCTGACCGATAATTTGCCTCGCCTCGTGCTAGAACTTTGCCAGAAGTAGAACATTGTAAAACGATACGTTTAGAAGCCTTTAATTTAAAATGCCAGGATCCTGGTGACTTCAATGTTTCCTTTGTAACATACTTCCAATCTTGCACTGGTACATCTGTCCCTAGCCTGATTACCATTCTATGATTTTTATAGATTTCAAAATATTCTTCAAGCCTACTAATAGTGTTTCTCATTCTTATTTCTTTCTCTATTAGCCCAAAACACGATCAGGAGGGATGAATGAATGGCCAGGAATAGGAAATATCATTTCTATCACCTCCACGTTCTGCGGTGCTTGAATAGCAAGCCATTTATTGCACATGCCTATCATAGTAGTGTTTTTATTTTGTCCACAGCATCCATCTGCAAACAGCCTAACTTTCTTAATTCCAGAAAAATCAGATTTGTACAAATGACTGTATACTGCTGACACAATTTCGTTTGAACCTTTAGGACGTTCATTTTCTGTCCAAACAAAATTAGAAACATTCTGTTCTGTCAGTGTTGTCTTGGATGAACCCTGCACAATGGTAAAGTTATACATGTATAACTGCCTACTGTAATATGCTGCTTGATCCTGTACTTTTGGCAGTACCATATTTTTATGACAATCAAATGAAAATGCTGCTACTTTATCATCTTCTTTCAGGAGATCAAAATAAGCCTTAGCTCTAAGTTGGTGTACTCGTTTAGCTATCAGCAAATCAGATCGTTTAGTTTTATCTGTTTCTAGTTTTATTTTTCATCATAAGAAAGACAAACTGAGCATACATCAGAAACAGGGCTTTTGAAGCCTATATTAAATTTTGTATTAAAAATATTGCGAGAGAAACTCTTAGAGACTTTTAATGAATTAGGTACTTCTGAATGATACAAAGTCTCATCTTATTAATACTCAATTCGCCTGGTAAGTATTGTGTTAAGGTTTTGCTCCTGCAATAAGGGATGTCAAGTACTTTAAATTTCTGTATGAATTTAATTGCAGATTCCCTCTTATTACTACTTTTTGTGACACCCTGTCTCCACCTCGCAGTTCCGTTGGCGCCACTCCAGTTTCAAGATGTCTTTTACAGTCGCGCTGCACTCTGTCTTTTGATATTTGCAAAATGTCCAGAAAAGTTTTCTTACACACCAGAACTAGTGCACCTTGTACATGTTTCACATGATTCTTTGTTGTAAAACCCTTCCGAGAACCGCCTTTGACTGCACGCTGCCGTTTAGGTATATCAGTAGAACAGTAAGTCAGTATAATGCAGTCTTGTTTAATTTTAGAACTGTAGCTGTAGAAGGCTTCGTGGAATTTCCTTATATCCTTCTGTGTTAGGTTACTGCATTGGAATGACTTGCTGTTGTGATTGCAGGCAGGCATGCATGGGCCGATGCTTGCTGAATGTCTTTGACAATAGAGACGATATTGTTTAAGCTATCTGTTTACTCCTTAATGAGTCATTTTTGTGAACAAGGAAGAATACTTTTATTTGAAATTCAATTATACATACCTTTCCCTCTTCTCTCTTTTACGTTTTGATTCAAGGGATGCTCGTTTCATAGTTCTACTACCCCTTTCCACCACTTTTTGGATATCAGAAGACTCCATAATAACACGTCT